>CABHPP010124131.1:16029-30414 GCA_902168425.1 Peromyscus attwateri
GATGCAAGGAGACCTGAGACAGTACATAGGTGAAATCATGGCCCGCACTGGGTCCCCACATCTCCCAGTCTGCCCCCAATGGCACCTGCACATGATGTCTCTGAGCCTCTCGAGGTTGGGGGTCGTGAAGTACCAGTAGTTTCGGTCACATCTCTGCACATCCTTGTCTATGCGGTGCAGATTTAAGGCCACGGTGTCCAGTAATTCTATCTGGAAAAGTGGGTGTCCCTCAGAGGTGAGACCGGCCAGCCTCTCCTAGGTTGGGGCAAGAGGTGGTACCCAAAGAAAACCCAGCCAACAAGGACCCCAGAGCTCTGAGAACAGAGGCCTCTTAGTGATGCTCAGAGAGCCCTTTCAGGATAGCCACACTCCCCGCTCCCCTTGCAGTCAGTGCCCAGGTTTTAGGGTGTCAGGACTCCAGAGCCACTGACAGTAGTGCGAGGGAGCATCAGGAACATCCACGTACAGTATAGGCTGCAGCACACACGGCTGCGAGCTCCTCCCCGGCTTCGAGCTCGCCGGCAGGTGCAAGCTTCTCCTGGCCTGGATCATGGGGCTCAGAGAAAGTGTGGGCTGCAGGGGCTGGCCCATCGGAGGAGCCTTCTTCCCCACCGCCGTCCTCTTCGAAGCCCACACTCTGTGCCTCATCTAGGCTGGACTGGATGCCGGAGGCCACGGAGTAGTTGCGGGAGGAAGGCAGCCCCGAGTCTGGGGAGTCGAACTCCACTGAGTGCTGCTCGGCAGCAGCCATGCCTGGAGTCCCCGTTGCTGGTTCCTGCTCCTGCTTTGGTCTGGAATCATCAGGGTCCTGCGGCCCTGGGGGCTCTAGATCATCCACAGAGATAAACACCTGGTGGAAGTAAACAGATGGTGACTCCATCTAACACCCCAGGGTCTTCCCTGGATCAGAAGAGCTGGGAAGGAGAGTTTTCTTCCTCCTCCCTCCTCCCACCCCCAACTCCCAACACCACAGTCCCTGGGCACCAAACCTGCTTCTACTCCAGCCAACCAAAAGAAGAAACAAGGCTTTGGGCAAAAAGAAGACAGGCAGTGCCTGTGCAATGCACTCCACAGCTTCCAGGGACTGCTACAGGAAGGGGAGCAGGGGCCCTGGCTTTTTCTTCTCTCTGTATAGCCCTGGCTGTCCTGGAACTTGCTCTGTAGCCCAGGCTGGCCTCAAATTCAGAGATCTGCCTACCTCTGCTTCCTGAATGCTGGGATTAAAGGCGTGCACCACCACCACCACCACCACCACCACCACCACCACCACCACCACCACCACCATCCATGTTTTGTTTTGTTTTTTGTTTTTGTTTTTTTCCAGACAGGGTTTCTCTGTGTAGCTTTGGAGTCTGTCCTGGGACTCACTTTGTAGACCAGGTTGGCCTGGAACTCACAGAGATCTGCCTGCATCTGCCTCCCAAGTGTTGGGATTAAAGGCGCGTACCACCACCACCACCACCACCTGGCTTTTTTTTTTTTTTTTAAGAGATTTATTATTATTATTTTTTTATTTTTAATTATGTGTCTGGATATTGGGTTTTGCACCCGAGTGTAGGCACTTGCTGAGGCCAGGGACACTAGGAACCAAACTCAGGTCCTCTACAAAAACAGTATGTTCTCTAATCCCGCAGTATGTGATCTCAGTAGCTCAGCTGTCTCTGGCCCCTAGGCTCCAACTCTTGGTAACCAGTTTGAGTTCATCGTCCTTCTGCAAAGACCTGAAGTCACACAGGATTCTGGGAGAGCTGCCCTAGTGTCCTGACGTGGCTGCTGGGGCGTAGTGGGGAGAATTAGCTGCAGGTTTTAGGAAAAGCACGTTCTTTATTCCTGGTATCGAATGTTAGCAGACAAGACCGGAAACCTTTGTAGCAACACCAAGTCAGTCAGTCATTTTAGTCTGAGACAGTGCGGAAGTACAGGGAAACCCTCCACTGACTGCCGGAAGCCCACCACAGAACTAGTCGAGGGGAAACAACACGCCATGCACCCTTTGTCTTTTCTTTTTCTAACTGGACAGTGTAGTCAAAGAAATGCTAAAAGTCTTCACTCTGGGTAAGAAATCTGAAACACTGGGTAAAGTCATACTTGTGAAACTTGGTAGCCCAGGCTGGCCTCAGCCACCAAGTATTGTGATTACCAGAGCACACCACTGCCCGGCTCAGACTTGTTTTCATGTACTTATGACTACCGTGTGTGTATGGTGAGTGTGTGGGTTAGTGATGCATGTGCCGTAATGTACACAAGGCCAGAGGACAATTTTGTGGAGTCAATCTCTCCTTTCACCTGTAAGTGGGTTTTGGGGATCAAACTTAGGTCATCAGACTTGTGCAGAAAGTGCCTTTCCCTGCTGAGGCGTCTCACCCTCCCAGATACAGGTTTTTACAAAAGGCAGAGCACAAAGTACGCTCATCAGGGGTGAAGAACAGTGCACATGGGGATGGAGAAGGTGTCCTGTTAGTTTAGACAGTTAAAAGTATTTATTTTTATTTTAAGTATATAGGTGTTTTTGTCCACATGTATGTCTGTGCATCACATGCATACAGTGCCCATGGAGGTCAGAAGAGGGCATCAGATGCCCTGGAACTGGAGTTAACAGATGGTTATGAGCAGCCATGTGGGTGCTGAAAATTGAACCCAGGAACTCTGGAAGAGCAGCCAGTGCTCTTAACTGCTGAGCTATCTCTCTGACTGGAGTTATATTCTTTAAGTCTTGCTCTACTTTATATTTTCTGTTAACATTCATGATTAGTAAAGTATAAAGAGCAAACTTTATCTAAAAAAGCCTCTCTCCCTCTCTCTCCTCTCTTTTCTCTCTCTCTCTCTCTCTCTCTCTCTCTCTCTCTCTCTCTCTCTCTCTCTCTCTCTCTCTTTGAAATAGGTGCTAATATAACCCAGGATGGCTCTGACTCTACTATGTAGCTAAGGCTGGCCTTGAATTCCTGATCCTTCTACCTCTACCTCTAGAGTACTGAGATTCCAGATGTGAGACACATCTGGCTTTTTAATATTGTTAGTTTGACATACAGAGTAATGGGCTTCACTATGGCATCTTCTCATTTATGTGTCATATTTTGAAAAAAAAAAAAAGACAATTTTGAAGGAGGAAAAAAATCACAAAATGGTGGCTGGAGAGATGGCTCAGTGGTTAAGAGCACTTGTTGCTCTTCAGAGGACCTAGGTAGATTCCTAGCATCCACATGGTGGTTCTTAATCATCCATAACTCCAGTTCCAGAGAGATGTCCTCTTCTGACCTCCACAGGCACCGAGTACACATGTGGTACATAAACAGACATGCAGGCAAAACACTCATACACATAAAAATAGATAAATCTTAAAAACAACCACGAGCCGGGGTGGTGGTGGTGGTGGTGGTGGTGGTGGTGGTGGTGGTGGTAGTGGTGGTCCACGCCTTTAATCCCAGCACTCAAGAGGCAGACTCTGTGAGTTTGAGGCCAGCCTGGGCTATAGAGTGAGTTCCAGGAAAGGTACCAAAGTTACACAGAGAACCCCTGTCTCCAAAAATGAAACCAACCAACCAAACAAACAAACAAAACCCCCCCAAAAAAACCAAACAACAACAACAAAAACCCAGAACCACAAGCTGGTGTGGTGGTGTGGTGGTGCACACCTTTAATCCCAGCACTCGTGAGGCAAAGGCAGGCAGATCTTTGTGAGTTTGAGGCCAGCCTGGTCTACAGAGTGGGTTCCAGGACAGCCAGGGCTGTTACACAGAGAACCTTGTCTCAAAAAACCAAAACAACAACCAAAAAAACCAGAACCACTTGCGGGCTGGGCATTGCTGTATATAACTTTAATCCTAACATTTGGGAAGCAGAGGCAGGTGGATCTCTATGAGTTCAAGGCTAGCCTGGTCTACATGGTGAGTTTCAGATCTACAAAGGGAGACCCTGTCTCAATAATAAATACAGGAATAAAAACAGCTTATTCCAGGTAAGTATGCAGAGCACGCCTGTAATCCCAGCTAAGGAGGCTGAGGCAGGATGACAGTTAAGGCCAGTTCAAGACAGGAGGGGCTGGGGAGAGGAAAGAAGAAAGGTAGGAAAAGAAAAAGGAAAAAGAAACTCAGATATGGGTGGGATGGCGGCGGTGGCGGCGGCAGCGGCAGCAGCAGCAGCGGGCAGCGGTTACTGCCTGCTGTTCTCAAGGCAGCAGTGGTGGCAGGAAGAGCATTCCGGAGTGCTCTACCTACCTCTGCAGATACTTGGACAAGGTGACAGAAAACTGCAGAGAAAGGGCCCTGCCAGTGGACATCAATGGCTCTCTAACACTCCTCTGTTCTCTGGCCAATAACTTTCCATAAAGCCTCTTCAATCAGAGTCACAGGAACCGAGAAGTTTGGAAACAGAGGCCAGATATGGGGCACTCTTGCTCAGAAACACTGATCTCCCCAGAAGCAGATGCAGTACTGGAACTCATGGGAACCCATGACTACCTCACATTTTCTCTACAAGGAGGGAGAAGCTTCCCCACATCCCAAAAGACTTATTTGCCCCTACTGTTCCGTTCAAACGCAGCACAAAGGATGCCTTGGTTTTTGGTGAAAGCACCCAAAGTTGCCCATTCTTCAGCTGCAATTTCAAGACACTGACACAGGAAGCCTCTGCGCAGGACCCAAGTGCCAGTCCTGGGAGCTGGCCCCATGCTCAGGACCCTTATGCCTGAGAGATTCGTGGGCCCCAACAGCCCTCCCCACCAAGTCCTTCCCCCAGAATGGCTCACATCATTGCTGATGGTAGAATCTCGGTGCACCAGGCGCTGCACGTGGCTGTCGATGCTGCTGCCCGAGGAGAATTTAGGAAGCGTGGCTGGATGAGCTTCCCGCTCCCGCTGCCTCACCACCACCTCGCAGGCCTTCCACTCTGCCAGCACCTGCTGGTACCTCGCTGCCACTGCTGCATCCACCTGTGCTCAGACCACACCATGACCATGAGGGAGGGTGCCCTGAGGCATGCCTCCCTCAGAGCTGAGTGAGCAGGTACTGGAACTTCAGCCTAGAGGGGACACAGAAGCTGAGATGGCTGGACTGGAGCAGGCCCTGAGGTGAGGGCCATGGGGCTGCTCCATTACCATCTTCCTCTGCTGTTTCTAGCTAGGAGGGGCTGAGGCTTCCGAGACTCCCTCTCTGGGGTCACCTGCCAGCTGCTGTTTCCTTGGCTCTGGAGGAACAGGCTCCCTTACCTGCTCCATCTCCTTCTTGCTCATGCCAAACTTGTAGTGGCCGAGCAGGAAGGGCCAGACATCCTTGCGAATCTCATGTTCCACACCACCATAGTACACCTGCCGCAGCAGCTCCAGCTCCTTGTAGTTCTGAGGGATCCAGAGGGTAAAGACTATGCAGCCTCCGGTTACTGTGGCCCAGCAGCCAAGCCACGTCCCAGGGAGAGCTGGGCCTGCATTTTAGTGGCTTTCCTGAGCCCAGGCACACTGTGCTTGGGGTACCACATTCTCCTGTTCTGTGGTTACAGCTATAAGAGATCTTGTCTCACCTCCTTCCTCACAGGCAGGGCAAAGCTTGTCAGATCTCAGATCAATATGGAAGTAGACTGGATTCCCAGTCCAGTCCCTTCCCATGCATATGAGATTCAGCCATACATCCTCCATGCAGGTCACCCCATGGCATCAGTTTTGCCTATCTGCCCAACTCCCTACCATGCTTTATTGCAAACGACCATTTGATTTAGAGCAGGCAGCCACATATAACTGTTGCCTCCCAAGTGCCCACCCCACGCCTCTGCCCTTGGGAGCCCAGTTTGCACCTTTTTGTCCTTTTGATACTTGCTCCACACATCCTTGGTAAGGCCACCTGCGGCCCCGGGGGGCCTGTCGGGTGGAATAATGTTGTGATGCACTAGTGCTGACAGGTGGGTCCTCACGGTGGACAGGTGGCGACAGTAGGCCAGCCCTGCCGTGGGCGAGAAGGAGGCTGTGACCGAGGTGCTTCCCCACCCCACCCCTCAGAGCCCCCCTCACCACACACTCACAGCCATAGAAGGCCCGGGACACAATCTGCCTCTTCATGCTCTCGCACAGCAGCCTGAGGGGCAACCTGTGGAAACATCCTGGCTCAGAGGGAGGGGACTGGAGCCTACTGGTAAGAAGGGCTGACATTGCGGCTTCAGGGTGCAGGGGCAGGCAAGGTGCTAGGGGCTGTGTGGAGAGTGGGATAGATAGCTTGGTAGTGTAAGACTGGCCCCCAGCTTGCCAGCCACCCTTGACGTTGCTATTGGGGGCCCCCACTTAAGCTAACTTTGCTCCAGTGAACCCCGCCCCCCCAGGGTTTCTCTGTGTAACAACCCTGGCTGTCCTAGAACTCACTTTATAGACCAGGCTGGCCTCAAACTCACAGAGATCCGCCTGTCTCTGCCTCCCAAGTGCTGAGACTAAAGATGTATGCCACCACCACCTGGCACTCCAGTGAATCTTGATTTCCTTATGTATAAATGGAGATACTTCGGGATCACCAGAAATGGCAGGTTAAAAATGAAGTGATTGGTGAAGGAGAATATTCAGTCAATGGAACCAAATTGTTCCCATGCTGCCTTCATACATGATAATACTGAGTGTTCCCGGACACACAGCCTGACAGTGGGATATGTTTCTAACAGGAAGGGGAGCAGAGTATGGTATCTATTATGTGGAGGTACCACCCTGGGCACTCACATGGTCCTCACCTGCTTTAGGAAGGAGATGGTATTGCCCCATTTTGCAGGAGAGAAAACTGAGGTTTAGAAACACAGAAGTGCCAGGCCTTTAATCTCTGCACTCGGGAGGCAAAGGCAAGCAGATCTCTGTAAGTTGGAGGCCAGCCTGGTCTACACAGTGAGATCCAGGTCAGCCAGAGATACATAGTGAGACTCAGTCTCAAACAACAAACAAAACAAAAAGGAAAGACAGAGGCTCATAGAGACTCAGCAACTTGCTGAAGTCATGCAGGTAGCATAAATGGAATTTGAATCCAGCTCTGTCCAATCTAAAGAGGCCACCCTGACATGTCAACGACGGCGGAGCCTGTCAGGAGAGGAGGACACACTGGTCTGCATTAACTGGGGGCTAGTTCCCGTCCTTCCCACTCACCTGTCAGGAACGCAGCTGCAGTGACTGGGGGCTGCATGCGGGGAGCTACTGGAGGAGCAGGAGAGGCAGGAGCAGCCCTGGCTACACAGGGGCTCTAGGTGCCAGGCTGTCAGGCTGGGTCCAAAACCCTGCATCTCAATCATGTCACCAGCATCTGAAGGTAGGAAGGGGCCAAGGTCAATGCCTGGTAGGCTTCCTCCCCCAAGTGCCCTGTAGCATGCCCACCTCTGCCCAGAGCTGCAGACGAAATCACCCATTGGTGGAAATTCACAAGGTGGTGCCTGCCTGGTTGAGAACCCAGAGTTGGAGATAGTGGGAGGGTGCCTGACACTGCCCAGCTTCCCCTGACCCTGGAGAAGACGGAAGGTGCTTTTTCCATGTAACGGAATACTCGGACTGAGTTGTGGGTGAATTGTCTACCCACCTCCATCAATAGCAGAGAACACATGCTTTCCTAGAGGAAAGGTTAGAAGAGCAAAGGCCTCCACTGAAATACTGCCAGTTAGCCTTGGCCTTTAAAGGCTCAGCCTGTTTCTTTCTGAGATGCTCAAGAATGTGTTTGGAAGCTTCAGTATCAATGACCAAAATCTCTGAGGAAGCCTCAAGCTATCTTTCTCATTACCCTTGACTATCCAAGATCTGGTGGCCAGTGGCTAAGTAGAAACAGTGCTTCCTGCCCAAACCAGACACCCTGAGGCCTACTCTGAGGGCACTCAGCATGGTAGCTCTTGTGTGAGCTGGGATAGGGGGAACTTCCCAGGGCTGGCAGGGTAGAAGTGGTGCCTGGGTACATGGACCCAGTGATCCACCACACCAGCCATAGCTGAGCATGCCACGGTGCAGCATCACAGACAGATCCTTGGGCATGTCTGTACGTCTGTAGGTGGAGCTGTCTCAGCCATCCCTGCTGATCTAAATTAGAACTGAGTCAAGACTCTTCAAAGTTTCTTGGACCAGAGCAGGGCAGAACACTGTTCAGGGTGGATATTGGCCAGGAGCCACGGAGATGGAACACAGTGAAGGTGAAAAGTGAAAGACTGGTACCACCGTGAGGGAGGAGGTGTAGAAAGAGTGAAGAACTGAGAGAGCTGTGTGCTGAGGTCTGGTCAGCAATGGTTTTCTAGGTAAATCTAGCAAGAGACCCTGACTCCCCACAGTCTGGAGGCCTAGGTCTGGTGCTTTTGGACAGCCAGACTCCAGCTCTGGGTGTGCCTTGGTGGAGAGGGCTGAGCTGATTTCCCTCCAGTCCCTCAAGGGCTGCCCTGCCTTGTCCCCCCAGACCCACGAGGAGGATTGTGTCAGCATCTGGCCCTTCAGCTCCACCAGGAGGTAAATTAAGGGAATCTACTTGGTAGGGGGCTGCGGCTCTGGGAGTGAGGGGTTGCAAGCCATGCTGAAGACTTGGGGAAGAGCGGGAAAGGCTAAGTGCAGGTAGTAGGGATGGGAGCCTAGCTCCTGCTCCTGCAGCAGGCGGGAGGCCAGGTGTGGGAGGAGCCGGGGTAGGGGTAGAGGTGGGTGGGTGGGGAGGAGTCAGCCCAGCCAGGCAGACAGCAGGCAGCAGGCAGGGATGGTGACAGGCGCAGAGGGTGGAGGATGGGCACAGAGGGAAACAAGCTCATGCCCAGAAAGCTGGGCCCAACCAAGGCACATCTCCTGGGTCAATGCTCTTCACCTTAATTCTCCAGGAAGGAGCTGAACCAGCCAGCATTGCACGCTCTACACTGTGACAACCCAGTGCAGACAGCTGGAGCTCTGGGGTGACTGGTGAGTGACTGACTGGTGAGGCAACAGGCTGGACGGGGTCTGCCGGGTCAGCTTTGACTCTGCTCTCTCCTCTGAGCATGAGGAGAGTATAAAGCAAACAATCGAGGGGTGTGAACCCCACAGCCCCTAGGACTCCGAGTGAAAGGTGCCTGGCCTGGAGCAGAATTAGAGTGAACAGCATCTCTGCTCTGTAGGGGGCAGCGGGAACCGGACGGGGAAGGGAAGAGACCTGGACACCCCGCCACTTGAATCACATGCACAAGTCAAGCATGTTGCAGGCCTGAAAAAGCAGTGGCTGCAGAACTCAACAGTGTTGTCATTACGGACTGGAGTGCAGAGGGGAGCGCTCATCCCTACTCCCCCCTTCTCTGTGGATTTTCTCCTCATACTATACCTCTCCCCCAAGTACTGGGGGCACAGGGGGTACACTGGGTTCATCTAATCCCTAAATTCTATAAAAGGATACCCAGACTACTTCCAAGGCCTCTGAACTCCATGAGCTTGGAAATCTGTCTGATCTCTGAGACCTCAGTCCTAATACTAATCAGTGGGCTTTCTTTTTTCTTCTGGGATCTCAAGTTGCCTGGGCCAGCTAGCTTCAGACTCCTTATGTAGCTAAGGCTGCCCTGGACCTCCTAGACCCTCCTCCCGCCACCCACAAAGTGCTGCAATTACAGGTGTGTGTACCGCTCCACCCAGCAGTCAGTGGCCAAGAGGCCAGTTTTCAGGGTCACAAGTTCAACCGTCCCACACTACTCAAGGGCAGTTAACCAGTAAACAAGCAGTGTTGTTCAAGTCCACAGTGCAAGGAGCTAGCTGGCAAGTGTGAGTCAGGAACCTAAAGAGTCGGGTACTCCATGGCCTACAGGACTGGGAAGGAAGGCAGACCTGTGGCAGGAAGAAGAGCAGCCGGCAGGGTTGGCTGAGGGGTGCTGGGCGTGCTCTGAGCCATGGGCCTGGCTGGTAGGAATAGGAGTCATTACTACTGGTGGAATGACTTGGCTGTGCCCCTGAGCAGGACTCTGTAGAAGTGTAAGGAGAGAATTAGAAGGAACAGCATCTCTGTAAGGAGTGTGATATATCAGGCTCTCTGTAAGAGTGAGCACCAATCGACTGGTATAGACATGGTGGGGACTGGGGAATTCCCTAGCATCTAAGAGCTAGCCTCATCTCTGCTTCTCTGTCCAGCCTTTCCTGGAACCCGTCTACCCTCATAGAGCCCCTGGTTGATGGCTTTTCAAAGAGTGGGGCTCCTTCTCACCAAGAGAGCTCTGTGTTAAAAAGAATTTGGTGGGCAGATGAATGCTGAGACAATACTGTGCTGTGCTGTTTCTAGGGAAGGATGCTGGGGTCCAGAGTACAGGACACCTGGGTAACGTCACTGGCAGGGCACCTAGCACCAGTGAGAAAACTGAGCCTGGAGATGTTGAGATACTTGTTCAAACCCATACAGTGAACCAGGGGCATGTGGGGCAGGAATTCAAGTTGCTGCTGGGAGCCTGTACCAGTTCCTGGACCCCCTGTGGTAAGTACATCTAGCTTCATGCTAAAGTACCAGGTCTGCACGCTAAAGCGCTAAAGCACTACAGCCCTCATGCATGCTGGGAAGACCAATCCTTGGGGTCTCTTCTCATGGTGACCCTCACCCCTCACCTGACCTGTCCAGTTCCTATCTTTACCCCTGTCTTGTTACGTCAGCGTTAGAAGCATAGGGCTGCAGCTGGCCTTTCCTGTTAGCAGGAGAGAAAGAAAGAGACCACTGTCTGGCATCTGTCAGCATGACTGGCAGGACTAGGGAGCAGCTCTGGGAGCCATTCAGGCCCCTAAGAGGTGGGTCGTCAGATAGCCAGCCCTCCTCCCCCAGTGGCTCTCTTTCTCTCTCAGCATAAAGCCCCCTCCTCAGCCAGAGCCATTTGCTCTGAACATCCTCTCTTCTTGCCAGTACCTGTCTGGCCTCCCTGTGTCCTCACTGATCTGCCTTCTGACGGAAGGAGATGGCCCTGCGGGCAAGTCCCCTAATGCCAACACTGCTGTTTGAGCCCCTGCAGTGGGTGGCAAGTGGGCCCAGGGGGGTGAGGGTGGAGGACGAGGTGAGTCAGGGATGGGAGGGATAAAAACCTTTCATTAGACTGGGAGCTGTGAGGTTCCGCGAGCAGATCATTGAGAGCATCGCGTGTAGCTTATCCTCCTCTTCCTCATCATCGTCCACCGAGGCCGCACGGCTGGCCGCTAGGTGGTGGTAGTTAATAGTGACTGCTCAAAGAAAATAGCGAGAGAGGCAGAGGCATGAGGACCCTAGTCCCTGGGCAGGAGAGACCAACTGCCTTCCTTGAGGTGAAAGGCATGGAGACTGGGATCACCTTGAACCTGCAAGGCACAGAGGAGGGAAGGGGACAGGGGGTTGTCTAAGGACCTTCTGCTGGTTATCAGGAGAGGATGGAAGGCTCGGGCTGGGAGGTGGCTACAGAGCTCCACTGTTTGGAGGGGTCCTCTCTAGGAAGAACAGAAGAAAGGTGTGTGTGTGTGTGTGTGTGTGTGTGTGTGTGTGTGTGTGTGTGTGTGCGTGCGCATGCGTGCGTGTGCACACACACGTGTGCCTAGGAGATCACCAACCCTGACTAAGGCTAGCTAGGACTCTAGCCAGATGGATCCCATCTTTCTTTAGCTGCTGTCATGGTCAGGCTGAACTTAACTTAGAGTTAAGTCCCTCAGTTTAGAGTATAAATTCAACCTTCTTCTTCCAGGGTCCCCTCAGAGCCATCTTTGAGGAGCGGGAGTCACTCAGCTGAGTTTCAGCTCCTGATGCCTGGCTCACACTCCAGGGAGGGAAGAGGTCCTTACACTGACGTGACCAGAATGGAACGTGTCACGGACTGAAGGAGCGAAACAGAGGCTGCAAGTCAAAACCAAGCCAAGTCTGAGGTGAAATGCCAGCCTACAGCATCCTGGCTGTAGCTGTCTCTTGTCTGGCAGGAATGGAGTTCCCCAAGCCCAGGTCCTCCAAGCCTCTTTGGAACATTTGTGCTACAGCCATCTATCTGTATGAAGTCTGGGTCATCTGCCCATCAATGAAGACATGTAACTGTGGACAACTTTCTGCACAAGTTAGGAAACGCAGGGAGGGGTAGGTGGTCTGGTTGGCAGCAATCACTGTGGCCTGACAGATTCCCTGATCTCATCTTCAAGAAATGCAAGTCTGGTGCAGAGAAACCCGCAGGTGGTAGCATCACTGAGCAGAAAGAGCACCGATGTAGCAGGTACTTAGCCGTAAATGCCCCGAGGCCTAGGAGCGTACCAGGACCCCCAGCCCTCAACATCCAGGTCCCACCCTCTTCAGATGCAGTCCCTGCTTCTGTGTCAGGAGCTGGCTTGAGGACTTTGGCTCTAGAAGTGAACTTGCACTGTCAAAAAAGTGCAGTTCCTGTGCCCAGGCTAATTTGTGGAGGCTGGACGGTGGGGCTAAAGAGGGGTGGAGAGTTCGCCATCTTTTATCTCGGCCTGAAGAGGAACGGAGAGTTTCCCACCTTCTATTAATATTTCTAGTCTCCTTTTTTCCTGCATCATGACATGAAATATGACTAAGAAGCTTGTATGGTGATGCCTGGGTCTGCTGAGCTGAGAGTCTCGGGGTGACTGGGAGAAGACAGCGAGGTACAAGACAGGGATGATCTGTGAAAGACTCAGCGGGGAGGCTGTAAGTGATGAACCTCTTGTCTTAACCTGGCCTGGCCTGGCCAGTGGGCCTGCCTGGCCTAAGTGGCACAGTGCTCCCGCATCCCGAGCATTCTCCACAGGGGACGTGGGGACACTCACTGCGCTCGTGCCTGTGCCCGGGGTAGATGATCCGGAACACGTAGTCTGTGGCCCGTCCTACACCCAACTCCTCCACATCGACTGAACGTATGCTGCTGCGTTTCCGTAGCTTGGGGAAAACCTTGCCCTGCGGAGGGAGTGGGTGGTCAGCTTGTCCAGCGCACAGTCCCACCCAAGGTCCCACCCAAACCTGTTCCTGAGAACTGTATGCTGGAAAGCAAGAGAGGAGGCCTTTCTTCACCCAGCCCTGCACCCGGAGCCTCCCCTGCCAAGGTACCTTTCCCTGCTGGGTCCACAGCGGGGGCTCAAGCTGTCCACGAGGCAGCAGCCCGTTCTCCAGACATGACAGAAAGGACAGCAGGTGTCCCCCCTGTGGGAAGTGCAGGGGCGGCCTCTGGATGCCATCCTGGCTCACCAGCACAAGCGTGCCACCGCTCTCTGGTGGGGGTGAATGCCCACGAGTGAGGCCGGGGCCCTTCTTGAGATCTCCCAACCCATCACCCTGGCCCGACTGGTGAGACTGCCCAGGCTAGGAGGGAGGGTAGACAGGCTAGCACATGCCGTGGGTGGTGCACTCATAGGAACAGTAGAGGGCTGGCTAGATGGCTCGGCGGGTGAAGGGGCCTGAGGCAAAGCCTAAGAATCTGAGCTTCATTCCCAACCCTGGGGTGGGAGGAGAGAAGCGACCCCTGCCAACTGTCCTCAGGCCTCCTTGTGTACTGTGGTGCAGATGTCAACATGTGTACACTATGTGTACATGTATATACACTAAATAATGTCAGAAAAAATGAAGCTGGAGGGTTTGGTTCAGTGGTTAAGTGCACTTGGTGTTTCTGCAGAGGACCCAGCTTCAATTCCTAGCACCCATATGGTTGGTCAGAGCTCTCTGTAATTCTAGTTCTGGGGAGCCAATCCCTCTTTTGGCTTCCTTGGGCACCAGGCATATATATGGTACACATATATACAAGTAGGCGGAACATCCGTGCACATAAAGTTTTAAAACAATAATTTAAAAATTAAAAACCTAAGGACAGCGGGAGGGCCGGGCGCGTGCGCAGCAGCAGAACACGTGCTTAGCCTGTCCAGTGCCGAATCTGACTCCCAGCGCTGGGAGGGACGCAGTAAGTCTGACAGGCCCCACGCACAGGGCACACAGCACGGAGGCGTCTGCCCTCCCTCCCTCCCCTGTGCTTCAGATGAGCAGACTCACTTTGCTGGTGGCAGTGGATGCAGACGATCTGACTGAAGGGTACCACCAGGGCATAGTCCCAGTAAACACTGAAAAGGAACCACAGGGTGTCACTGTCCCCTAGACTTGCCTCTGTCAACTGGTCCTATCACCCCCTGAAACTGTGTTGAAGAGAGGGCAGCCACAGCCAGGCAGTGGCCTCCGCCAGCCCTTCCCTCTGAGTTTCATGCTGCTTTCCTGGCACACAGCCTGGCAGTCTTAGCTGTCCACACTTGGCTTGCGCAAACCCCTCCACGGCCAGGCGTGGCTCAGCCTCAAAGGGCTTGGGAATCACTCAGGCAGCCTCTCCCTGTAACTCTTGGCATTGAATAAGGAGTAAGGCTTGGCCCTTGGAGTCTGCTTTGTTTCTCCATCCCCTTCTTTCCCTGGGACCAAGGCTCCATCCTCTTCCTTCCCTGGGACCAAGCCTCTATCCCTTCCTTCCCTGGGACCAAGGCTCTATCCCTTCCTTCCCTGGGAC
>CABHPP010124131.1:34111-52471 GCA_902168425.1 Peromyscus attwateri
TTTCTTTCTTTCTTTCTTTCTTTCTTTCTTTCTTTCTTTCTTTCTTTCTTTCTTTTCCTCCCTCCCTCCCTCCCTTCCTTTCTTCCTTCCTGTGTTATTTAGCTTGAGCATGCTTGAGCATGTATACCTGTGTTGAAGCCGTAAGAGGAAGATAGATGTCCTCCTCCATCACTCTTCACCTATTCCTTTGAGGCAGGGTCTCTCCTTGAACTCAAGGCTCATGTTTTCTAGATGTGGTGGTTTGAATGAAAATGGCCCCCATAGGCTCACAGGAGTGGCACTATTTAGGAAGTGGGGTCTTGTTGGAGGAAGTGTGTCACTGGGGGGGGGTGGGCTTTGAAGTTTCAGATGCTCAAGTCAGGCCAGTGTCACTCTCTCTTCCTGCTGCCTGCTCATCCAGACGTAGAACTCTCAGCTAAGTCTCCAGCACCATGTCTACCTGCACGCTGCCATGCTTCCCACCATGATGACAATGGACTAAACCTCTGAACTGTAAGCCAGCCCTCAATGCAATGTTTTCCTTTTTAAGAGTTGCCATGGTCATAGTGTATCTTTACAGCAATAGAAACACTAGAGACTAGACTAGGCTGAAAGCTATTCTTCTGACTCCACTGTCTCAGAGATGGGCTACAAGCACATTTGGAATGCCTGGCTGGTTACATCGGTGTTGGGAACCAAACTCTAGTCCTCATGATTGCACATCCAGTGTTCCTAGCTGTCTGAGCCATCTATCCAGCCCCAAGATTGTTCTGATTAGCACAATCAGGACATGAAACTTAGACCCAGGAAATAACTACTAATTTATTTTAAAGGCAAAGACTCATGAAGCCCAGACTCTTCTCAGATTTTCTATGTAGCAGAGTCTGGCTTTGAACTCTGAGATCTTCCTGTCTCCACTGCCCAAGTGCTGGGATTATAGGCATGCACCAATATGTGTGGCAAATAAGTACTTCTCAAGTAGATTTTTTTTCATCTGTTTTTCTATCTTCATTTAAGCAGCTCGTAGCAGTTACTGTTTTCCTATAAAGGATTTTTGTTTGTCTTTCTCTTGGACTGTAGTCAAGAAGGGAGGGGGCCTTGAGGTCTTCTGCCAGCTCAGTTTCCCGGGGGAGGGAAACAGGCAGGCTTCTTGTTCCAGCCTTGGAGGCCTTTGTTTTAGAAGGCACATCTTTTCTTTCCCAGGGTGGTCATACATCTGTGCACATGTGTACAGAGACATGGTCTCACATATGTATCAAGCATACAGGAAATCTTAAGAATTCATGTGCTCCACTTAAGAATTCATGTGCTCCACCTCATGGCTAACCCTGCTCTCTGGGGATCTTGTGTGGCCCTGGGGTGTCCAGGTGAGTGTCCTCCAGCCTCAGTCTTTCAATCTGGGGCTGCTGCAGCTATAGCTCTGTGTTGGTGGGAGGGAGGGTGCTCACCATTTCCTGATGTTGAATTCTCATTGTGTAGAAGGGAAAAGCAGCCACACTGAACAAAGCCAGAGTGGCAGCAGGTGGCAGCAGTCCTGCAGGGGATCATGGCCTCAGTGATGTGACTAATGGCCAGGATAATGAGTTATTAGCCTTCCCACCTTCCCCAAGCCACTGCAAACGCAGCCAGGCTGGGAGCTGGGGAGCAGCCACCCCATTTGGCTTCACCCCCTCGCCAGCAGTCTCTTAGCACAGGAACATGTTCTCCTGAGAGCCAGCAGAAGCAGAGCTCAGCAATTATCACAAGGAGGGATTGCCGAGGGAAGCCCAAACATCACGCCCATCGCTTGGTTCACACCATGGCTCCTGAATTCCTTCTGGGAAACTCAGGCAAACTGCCAAGCCCTGTCTGGGGAAGGAGGAATCCCTCTCACCCTGACAGTCTTCAGGGACCTGGGAGGCCAGGTGTTCTTGGCCTAGTTCCATATGCTCCCAAATCAGTGATTGCCAAAACTCCCACTGAAGAGATGAAAATGTGACTCTGTACAGCATGGAGGTAAAATAATAATAATCACAACAGAGAACTACTACCTGAAGGGGCTTGTGGATGGGTTTTTGGGGCTCCAAATGCATTGAAATTATGTATAATTTGAATGTAAATTTCTGGTTTGTTTTACAATGCTTAAGTGCCCCTGTGCTGAGGGTATGGAATCAGTGGCTTCCAGCTTCTAAGAGAGGGTCCAGACTCCAAAAAGATTAATAATCTTTGCTATAGCACTTAAACTTATTTTTTATTTATTTTGCCCAACAAGGTGACACATCTGTAATCCCAGCATTCGAGAGGTCAAAGCAGCAAAATCTCTTGATTCAAGGCCAGCCTGGTCTACACAGTGAGTTCCATGGCCAGCCTGGTCTACATAGTGAGTTCATGGCCAGCCTGGTCTACATAGTGAGTTCCATGGCCAGCCTGGTCTACACAGTGAGTTCCATGGCCAGCCTGGTCTATATAGTTCCATGGCCAGCCAGGGCGAAGTAGTAAGAATTTGTCTCAAAAAAATTATCCTTTTTACACTTATTTAGTGTGTGTAGAGGTCAGCGGACAACTTGCAGGAGTCGAACTCAGATTGGACAGCAAGTACATTTATTTACCTGCTGAACCATCCTGCTGGCCCTATACTCTGGGACTTTTGAGTGGAGCAGAAACCCAAACATGATTCCAACTTGTTCTGAATTTGCTCCCCAGACAGACTGAGTAGGGCACTGTGAAGCCCCATTCCCCAAGGGCAAGTTCAGGTGTGATCTGTGTGACCTCATGCCCAAGGATATCAGGCAACTCCAGGTCCTTACTGCCTGGAACCTGCCACTTGAGCACCACATCTTTGTAGAGGCCATACAGATTACCACAGGACTAAAGTACCAAGCTGTAAGGCTGCCCCCCTGCTAAGTGAGCTAGCTGTCCGAGCTCTGGGCATCAGCCATGGAGGCTCCAGGGCCCTTTGTCT
This sequence comes from Peromyscus attwateri, assembly GCA_902168425.1. Lineage (NCBI taxonomy): Eukaryota > Metazoa > Chordata > Mammalia > Rodentia > Cricetidae > Peromyscus > Peromyscus attwateri. The sequence continues at coordinate 37,032 of CABHPP010124131.1, forward strand.
CAGTGAATCCTAGCACCATGTGGATATACCATAAGGTGACAGCCCTGACATCTTTTGGCTCATTTAATATGAGAAAAACATGTCCTAGTCAATAAATCCCAACATAGAAAGCTTGGCCAAATAAATTAAAAAAAATAGAAAATAAAAAACAAAAAGACTTACGGGGGAAAAAAACCCACAAAATAAAAAAGGACAACAGAGTTAGAGAGGGAGACAAGACTTAACAAGCATGACCCTCACTCCCTATCTTCATCTTCTGGTAGCTTTTAGAGTTTGGTCAGCTGATCCCAGAGACTCTTCTCCATGGTCTGCCATCCTGTCACACTGAGAGGAAAGCTCAGAGACAGCAGAAGTACAGCTAAATTTAACTCTCGCATCTTGCTGTGAACACTCACTGAAGTCTGATACTATCCTAAGGAAAGCTAAAGACCACAGGCTGGATCAGCCTGAGGAGCTCCATGGGTCCTTCAAAGCCTTAAAAGTTATGGAGCTTAGCGAACGCTACCTGGGGCTGGAGAACACAGCTAACAGAGCCTTCTGGCCTTGGACTCAACCCATTGCGTACTGATTTAACCATTCCAAGTGGTCGTTTATAGTGGAAATGCTGGGTCAGATCTGGTGGCACCAGCCTGTAATCCCTGCTACCCAGGAGACTAAGGCAGGAGGGTTGAAAGTTTACCCTGCCTGGGTTACAAGGTAGAATATGGAGACCTGTGGGGTGGGGGTGGGGAGGTATGACGGCACAAAAGATGGAGGGATACTAGAAGCTAGGTATGAAGCTAGGTATATTGCTACTATTTTGCTGGTGGGAGGGTTAGACGATGTCATTCCTATTGAGCAATCTGTCACTCTCAATCAAAGGTGCAGATAACCTTTGACCCAGCAATCCCTCTTCTGGAATTTTTCCTACGGATGTAAGGGCACAATTAGCTATAACAGCAAAGAACTGGGAACCACCCATGTGTCCATCAACAGGGGTCAGGCTAAGTAAATACGGTTTGTTCACAAAGGTGAGCAGTGTGCAGCTCTCGGCAACAATGAATCTCTAGGAACTAGCGGGGAACTGCCAAGAGCAAGGTGCAGCACTGGATCATTGTATGGCACCTTTCAATCACCAAAGGGGGAGGAGTCAGGTGTGGTGGCTCATGCGTGTTTGTCCAGCGCTTGGGAAGCAGAGGCAGGATAAATGACACAGTTCAAGGCTAGCCTGGGCTACATAGTAAGTTTCAGTGTGAACTGTCTCCAAATAAAGGGGGTGGGGTGGGCAAAGGCCCCATATTCTTGTTCTGAGGCAGGGTCTCAGGTAGCCTAGATGCCCCTGAACTTCTGGTCCTCCTGCTTCTACTTCCAAGGCTGACATTACAGGTGTGTGCCATCGTGTTCAGCTCACATCTCTATCAGGATTTAAAAACAGTAACAAACTCCCCGAGATGGGAACACACACAAACCAAAGGTGTTCTGTATGGGAGGTAGTGAATGGTGCCCGAAAGGAGTAAGATCCTGGGAGTGCTCCTTTCATGGTTTTGATTTTATTAGCAGACAGATATATTACCAGTTCAAGATAATAATAATGATGAGTAGGTGACCACCAAGGACTCCCAGCATGAGGTGATGCTGGAGGCCCTCTCCAGTCGGAGAGAGAATCAACCCCAGAATGGTCAGTCGGTCCATAGTCCCCACTCTTTCACCAGCTCCAAATGGATTGCTTCCTCATGCTTAGTCAGTACCTGCTAGGGCAGCAGCAGGTAACCTGAGCTTGGCAGGAACCAGAGAAATAATTCTGAGTGGTATGACTAGCCTGGCTGTCTCAGGAGTTCACAAAAAACGAACTGAAGCTAAGCCAGTGGTTGGGAAGGGGCCTCATAAACAAGGAAGACACCAGGAAGGTCTACCAGTCCACCTTGTGTCTCGGGAGCATATACATTCATATTCACAGCTCTGCTCAGCAGTCTAAAGTCCTGTCAACTGTGGGACTTACTAAATGGCTTTCAGGGGACTAGCCCAGCTGGGCTAGTACCGGGGTGTAGCACTCACAGTTACACAGCAAGGCAGGAGGCTGGCCTAAGGACCAGGAGTTGAGGATGGGAAGGCAAGTATGGCGAATAGCTGGCACACCACCTTTGGCTCAGTTTCATCTTTCTCCCTAACGCCACCTGTCCAGTGGGAGAGTTGGGTTGTAGTTGCCATAGAGAATCCGAGGGAGGAAAAGTGAGGGAGAGCAGTCATCCACAGGTGGTTTGATTTGGTCCTGGGGCTGTGGGGGCAACACTCAGAGCAGAGTTTTGGGGCTACTGGTTCAGGCCTGTGAACAGTGGGGACAGGTGGAGCTGCCTGGCTGGAAGGGGAGGGCAAGAGGTGAGGCTCTTCATAGTGGAACTTCCGAGCTTCCAGAAGTTAGAGCTCTGCTGGAGGTGAAGTAGGAGGAGCAGAAAGGCTTCCCAAGGCACCACGGGCCTCTCTCCTCCCTACTTCCTGTCTCTCTGACTGCCTACTTCTACCCTGTGTTTGGTAATGGCAGCTACCTGTACTCACAGTGAATATTCCCACTGTATTTGGGACACATCTCCCTCAGCTTGCAAGGGTGCTACTGACTTTACTTCAACTCTGGGGGCTTTCAGGTTTGCTCAACTCCCCAAAGAAGAGCAACATTCCCCTATAGATTCTGTGAAGGAGAAAGACCTGGTCTCATTTTTCTGGAACCATGGTGAGGGAAATGAGAATCATGCTACACATACTCATTTTCTTTGCCCTGCAGGGACACTGTACCTTCCTGGTGAACCAGGTGAGAGATAGCCTCTTCCTCCATATACAAAGGCTGAGCACATTCACCCAGTGGCCAGAGACCCACCATCTCCCAGAGTCTTTGAATCCCATGAGCCCAGTCAGATGACTTTAGCTGTGACTCTACAAGGCAGCTCCTCTACGATGCCCCGAGTCCTCTGGACTCCTCTCCTGGGTAGCCCCACCCCCATCCCCAGGCACACCAACCAAACTCTGTGCAGCACAATCTTTGGACTGGGACAGATGTGAGTTCAAACACTGAGCTGCATATCCTAGCTTATCCTTCTCGTTAGAAAATCATTTTTTTAGGGAAATTTCAAGCATACACAAAAGTCAGGAGGATGGTATAACAACCCCCCATATACCCACTGTCCATTTAAATAGTTAACAGGTCCCAGCCAAATTTTGTTTCAGCTAAACCATATGCAACCAATTTTTTCCTATCTTTGGATTATTTGAGGTAACTTTTAGACTCTTGACACATGTACAGAAACCTTTATTGAACCTACAATAATAAACACATTTTCTCTTTCTTTTTGGAGCCAGTGTTACTTGGGCTAGCCTGGAACTTATGTTAACCAGGATGGCCTCAAACGTGCAGCAATTCTCCTGTTTCTACCACCCCCAACCAGGTGCTAGGATCAGAGGTGTGCATCATAATGTCCAGCTCTAATAACAATTACTCAATATGATCCAATTTCCTGATTGAGTGCCAAGATTTCAGATTTCCTCAACTGTCTAGATATTTTGGGTTGCCAGAAATGTGGATTTCTAGATGGAATTCTAGGGTATGTCTGAGGAAGCTTTCCAGAGATGGTTCAAGAACAAGATGTCACTGGACACTATGTTACATGCTTTTTACATGTGCAGCTCTTTTGGGTTTTTATCTTGAGCTTGACCACTGAGCTAACCACCCACACCTAGCCCTAAGTAGCTCTTCCAGTGCTCAAATCTACCTTCTGCGGGTAGGTTTGGAGATGAAAATGAGTAATCGACTATGAGTAAGACACAAGCAGCATGCAAACCTTGGTCTGTCTGACTCCAGAGACTTGGCAACGGACCAAAGCACATATGTGTTCTTGGCTATGCCCTAGCACAGGGGGAGGGAAACCAGTTGCTCTGGACATCTGCCTTCCTACCTGATCATACCTGAAAAGCTACCTGACTTGTTCGTTTCTGGGTGGAAAGCAAAAGCTAGTCAGTCTGATAATAAGCTATTCACTGGCTGCAGGAGGGAAGGAGTCCCTTTTGCTGAAAAGAGCCAGGCTAGCAACTGCCTGGAGTCTGAATCACTCAACGTGCAGAAACATCTCGGGCTGCAATCTCCCAGGTGGGTGCAACCTCCTGCAGCCCCTGCTGCTCACGCAGCTTATTAGTATCTCTTTGCCATTCCCTGAAGGAGCTCACTGCAGGGGAGACCTAACTGGCTAATGAAAGCTGCTTAGCAACAGGGAGCTAGTTAATAAAGCCCCATGTTATTCCCAGTTCCAGGCTCTACCCCCACCTCCCATTACAGCTCATCCTCAGCCTCAAGCAACCCTGAGGTTGGCCCAGGAAAGCTGATGACTGAGGAGACAGGGCTGGCCCAGGCCCCACCCACAATGCCTAGCAGCTGGTGATGGTGTGAGAAGATACACTGAGTCTGAGAACTGCTCTTCAAAGCCAGACTCCTCTCTCAGCCACCTAAAGTTAAGATCCACAGGGCTGAGGGTGTAGCTCTGTGGTAGATGGCTTGTCTAGCCTGCTTCAGGATCTGGGTTCAATCCCCAGCACAGACACACAGACAGACACACACAGACACACAGACAGACACACACAGACACACACAGACACACAGACACACACACACACACACACACGAAACAACCAGTCCTGGGGCCAGGCATGGTAGTACATGCTTTTTAATCCCAGGACTGAGGAGGAAGAAGCAGGCAGATCTCTGTGAGTCCAAGGTTAGCCTGGTCTATAGAGTGAGGTTCAGGCGGGCCAGGGACACTCAGTGAGGCCTTGTCCCACAATCGTAGTAACCAACAAGAATAGAGGAAACAGAAAGATACTGCAGAGAGAGGTCAGGCTCAGAGAAACAGAGCTCCATGGGTTGATGCCTCAATTACTCAAATCTCTTGATGGCAAGAGAATAACTATTCGTAAGCACATGCATTATTTCAGATGCAAGGTTCAAGGGCGTAACTTGAGACAATTTGCTGTTTAGTGCTGACTCAAAGTGCCCTGTCTAGTACATGTTAAAATGACTCAGAGTGCCCTGTCTAGTACGTCTATTGGGCATGATAAGTTTAATTCAGTAGCTATATACATCTCGATTGGCTTTGAAAATTATAAATTTATAAACTCAAGTTCCAGTTGCTTTTGGGATACTATCATACAAGGACACCAACGTACAGTATGGCTTGTTAAGGAAGGGAATGGCTCAGTTGCCTTTAGCCTACTGGCTATGGGTGAGATAGGACCTCTGTTGGTCTTTTCTGTATCGAACACACAGATTGCAAGCCCAGTGCCACTTTGAGATCTTTGGCAGCAGTTAACTCTGCAGCTCACACATGATTGAGCCTGTATGATAATGAGTATTCAGAGACGGGTAATGCCTGGGGGGCACTCACCAACCTAAGACAGAGCACCTGTGTGGCCTGGACAGGCGTCTCCATGACGGGTAAGGTGACCTGCTGACGTCCCACGCAACCCAAGTCAGAAGCTCATTTTTTAATAAAAGGGGGACCTGTAGGGCCCTGGCCCCCGTTTTGGGTAACTGATGCCTTGCTTGCAGACCTTGACCTTGATATTCTCCCTATGCTAATTCCCTGCCAGGTTCCACCCTCCTGAATGCTTAAGGGAAGTTCCTTGCCTGGTACCCTGAATAATGGGCGTTAACAGATTAGAAGCAAGATTGTAAAACATCAGTAGTGAACTTCTGCCCTCCGGGGTCCTCCTATTGTGCTGTAAGCCTGTATTTAAGACCTCCTCCCCCCTTAAATAAATGACATTCAGCATTTAAAATTAATATATATATTATATATATAATTGAATGAATACTGTGAATGTAATCTATGAATACCACAAATGTGATTAATATCATGCATGTAATTAATGAATATCATGAGTGTAATTTAAAAAATAAATAAATAAATAAAGTCAAAAAAAAAAAAAAAAAAAAAGCACCTTCCTCCCAACCATGGAAGGAGGCAGCAGGATATACCAGTCAATGGGGGGTCAGGGCTGGGAGGTGGAAGAACTGTTCACAAAGCTACAGAAAAAATACGAAGCGTTAATTTGATTCAACTAGAGACTGGATCCAGAATCTTAGACATGCTAAGCAAGTATTCTACCGATAAGTTCCAGCCCTGCAGTAAGTCTCTTAAATGGAGTCTCCTGTAACCCAGGCTGGCCTCTAAACCAATATATCGATGAGGATGACCTTGAGCTCTTTAAAACATTTTTAAAATTTTTTTTTCTTTAAAATGTTTCAAAGTGCCAGGCGGTAGTGGCACACGCCTTTAATCCCAGCACTCAGGAGGCAGAGGCAAACGGATCTATGTGAGTTTGAGGCCAGTCTGGTCTACAGAGTGAGTTCCAGGACAGCTAAGGCTACACAGAGAAAACCTATCTTGAACTCCCCACCCCCCAAAAATGTTTTAAAACACTTATTTAGTGGATGTGTTTGTATGTGGACAGGCAATACCCTCACTTTTTACCATGTGGGGCCCGGGGGGGCATTTCTCTCCTCCTACCATGTGGGTTCTGGGGGTAAAACTCAGGTCACAGGTTTGGCAATGAGCAGTTTTACCCGCTACGCCATCTTTCAGCCAGACCTTAAGCTCTTTTTTTTTTTTTCCTTTCCCCTGAGACAGGGTATCTTTGTGTAGCCCCGGCTGTCCTGAAACTTGCTCTGTAGACCAGGGTGGCCTCAAACTCACAGAGATCCTCCTGCCTCTGCCTCCCGAGTGCTGGAATTAAAGGTGTGCACCACCACTGACCAGCTCAGAACTGCTTGATTTTAAAAGCTGGTGTCTGAGTTGCTGACTTGAATTTAATAAAAAGTCACTAAATGAGATGGGTGTGGTGGTCCATGCCTCTAGTGCCAGCACTTGGGAGGTACAGGCAGGAAGAGAACCCCTGAGTTTGAGGCTAGCTTGGTCTTCATTGTGAGTTTCAAGCCAGTTAGGGCTACATAGTGAGGCCTATCTCAAAAACAACAGCAACAACTCCCCCGCTCCACATGCATGCATGCATGCATTAATGTACAAACACATACACACACACACCAAGAGAGGAGATGGCTCCATCTGGGGATTGCTGGCCAGACAACCTAGTTAATCAGTAAGCTTCAGTCCCAAGTGAAGAGACCTTATCCCCACAAACAAGGCGGATGGCTCCTGAGGACATCTGAGTTTGACCTCTGGCCTCCACACATACCCACACCTACAAACAACCACACACACCACAAACATGCTAACATACTCACCAACACACACAAGATCCCAGAGTTGTGGGAGGCCATGAGAAGCCTGGGCCTGAATTCCTTCGGCCCAGCAACTCAGTCAGGACTGACACTCTTCACAGGGAACAAGTGTCATCTGGGCCACTTCAGTCCCTGACACTGCCTACTGCCTCACATCTGGGCAGCTTCACTTGCAAACTTTTTTGTCTGATCCTGTGGCATTTATGTTTGCATCAGTGACTCTTAGGAGCCTTGGAAGGCCACCAGGACATAGCTCCTCCTCCTGGACTCAGTTTAAAAGCCTGGAAACTTGAAGGCTTTGTCTATTACAACAATCAAAAATGATTCAAAGAAAAACCATTCTCCTGGAGTGTGATCTTCCGGCCCGATGAAAGAGCACAGAGCCTTAGACAGGAGGTCCAGAGCTCCCAGGGGACTGGGAATCCCAGGCCAGCTGCAGGAGAGCTGGCAGGTGCTTATCACCTCAACAGGCTGAATGTGAGGTCCTCGTGCTTTTCTCCCGCTGGCCTCCCTCCAGCCCTCTTTCCCGTTCTCCCCTGGCTACCCACACACAGCACCCATGCACAAGCTGTTCTCACTACGTGATAGCTTTCCACAGTGTGTGCTTTGACAAAGCCTAGCACTAAGCCAGAATTCTAATATGCTTCTAGGCTAATAATCATGACACTGGGGAGCTTGTTCTTTTTTCTTTCCCAGGGCACGAGTTCTATGAAGCAGCAGCAGCAGCAGCAGCAGCAAATCTAGCCCTAGCCTTGACACCCAAAGGAGAAGAAAAACCATCTTCTGTTCTTACAACTCTAGGCACGTTAACAGATGTAAACCCAAACCCCCAAACAGTTGAGGTGGAGATCACTGTTCTAATTTTAAAGGAGCATACTGGAGGAGTCAACAAGCTAGTCCAAGATGGGCGTGGCGTGGTAGTGCATGCTTATGGTACTAGTAATTGGGAGGCTGAGGTGGGAAGATCAAGAGACTCAGTGTGGAAGGTCAGCCAAGGATAGATAGAGGGGGAGACGGGGAGAGAGGGAGAGAGGGAGGGGGGGAGGGAGGGAGGGAGGGGGGGAGAGAGAGGGAGAGAGAGGGAGAGAGAGGGAGAGAGAGAGAGAACATCACTCATCTAAGATGGCTTTAGTATTAGGAAGACCAGTACTTTTCAAATCTCTGTTTTCATAGCCTCTGCTCACTGGCTGCCTTTCCCAATCACCCTCTATAACTATTTTATTTTTCTCCATAGATCTGGTCATTACATATTATCACATCTTTTCACGCATTTTTGTCTATCTGTCTGTCTCTCAACAGAATGTATTTTCCTGGGGGCAGAAACTGTCTATCTTGTCCTTGCCATTCTGCTGCATAGAGAATATTGTCTGGAGTGTTGCTAGACTTATGGGAAGGGCAGTTCTGTCTCACTGTTGCCAAAAGTAGCGTGATGGCTAGGACCCACACAGTGGAAAGACATCAGACTCCCAACTATTGTCCTCTGAACCCTACACATGTGCTGCGGTGCACACATGTACATATACATACCACGTGAAATAAATATAATGTAATAACAATAAAAAATAAGGCTAGGACATGTTAGGCTCTGGTACCCTCCTCTCCTTAGGGGGTGTTAGAGGATGGCGAAATTTCTGGAAATCAAAGAAAACTGTGTAGATAGAAGCTTTTTCATACAACGTCAAACATCTGTTTCATGTTACAGATGATTTTCCACCACACAACTCCGTTCTATAGCCAGAGGCTCTGGCTATTCCTCCTTGCCTATGTTCATGCTCTTCTGCATCTAACCAAGTGCATGGGGAATTAGGACAGTGGAGCAATCAGAAAAATGTGGCAGCCAAAAGCACATAAAAACATCCCCAAAGTACCAATCCTTCCCCAGAGTGAAAAGGGACAGATAAGATGGTGGTTCCAAAATCCACAGCTCTCAGGGCAAGGGTTTTTTTTGTTTTGTTTTTCGAGACAGGGTTTCTCTGTGTAGCTTTGCGCCTTTCCTGGATCTCACTCTGTAGACCAGGCTGGCCTCGAACTCACAAAGATCTGCCTGCCTCTGCCTCCCGAGTGTTGGGATTAAAGGCGTGCACCACCACTGCCCGGCCCAGGGCAAGGTTTTTAAGTGTAGTCCCTGGACAGTACCTCAGCCTGCTCTGTGAACATATAAGAAATCCAGAGTCTGCCTATTCCAGACCTACTAGAACCAGAATGCCTTGGTGGGGGCCAGGTTTTGTTCTGTGATTCTGAGTCTTGGACCTGGGGTCTCATGCATGCCAGACAAATGCTCTACCACTGAGCTATGCCCCTCACCCTCTTTTTAAAAAATTAAATTTTGTTTTATGTGTATGTGTGTTTTGCCTGCATATATGTCTATGTACCATGTGCATGCAGTTCCAGAGGAGACTACAAGATGGTGTTGGATCCCATGGGACTGATGTTACAGACAGTTGAGAGCTACCATGTAGGTACTGGGGATCAAACCTGGGTCTTCTGCAAGAACAGCCAGGATTCTAGTTTTTGTTGTTTTTTGTTTTTTCATTTTTTGAGACAGGGTTTCTCTGTGTAACAGAGTACTGGCTGTCCTGGAACTTGCTCTGTAGACCAGGCTGGCCTCAAACTCACAGAGATCCTCCTGCCTCTGCCTCCTGAGTGCTTAGATTAAAGGCATGCACCACTATGCCCAGCTCCAGGATTCTGTTTTTTTTTTTTTTTTTGGTTTGTTTTCTGAGACAGGGTTTCTCTGTGTAGCCCTGGCTGTCATGGAACTCGCTCTAGACCAGGCTGTCCTTGAACTCACCGAGATCCACCTGTCCAGGCCTCCTGAGTGCTGGGATTAAAGGAGGTGTGTGTCACCTTGGACTCTTAACTGCTGAACCATCTCTTCAGCCGTCTCTCTCTCTTTTTCATTCTGAGGCAAGGTCTCACGAAGTTTCCCAGGCTGGCCCTAGGCACTCCATAGATGGAACAAGCCTTCAACTTCTGGTCCTCCTGTTTCAGCCTTCTGAAACAAGCCTAGCTAGGATCACAGGCATGGGATACCAGGTACGACATGGCTGTGAATGTTTTAACAAGCTCCCAGGTGCATCTGGTGCTACCATAATTTGGGACCTACTGTCCTAGGATACTAAAATATACAAATTCATGCCACCTGAAGACTCTGATTCAGTAGGTCTGGGATGGGGCTCAGACTTCAAAAGAGCCTGTGATGATTGGGACTCACATTCATATTTGAGAGGGTCTAAAGCAGAGGACAAATCTTTTCCAGGTCTCAGGACCAAGTGCTCAGTCCTAAGTCCACATATGTCCCGTCACTGTGAGGTGTTTACTCACCACACAGAGCAATGATGTGGCTGCTGTCTTCATGCACAAACTTCCTGGTGACAGCCTCCTCCATGATTTGCTTCACCTGTGAATAAATGGGCATCTTCATTATTTTAATTTATTTATGTTTGCTGGGCTACTGATTACCCAGGGCAAACACTCTATCACTGAACTGCATCCTCAGGCTAGCATTATTATTTTTAATTTTCCTCCTTAGCAAAGGACTCCTGGAGTTTGAGGGTGTATCTTAGTGGCTGAGCAGGTTTTGGACACACAAGGTTCCAAATTCAATTTCTAGCACCAAAACAGGTCTCTAGGAAGGTAAACAGCTTGGTTGTGACCTCCCGGTCTGGCTTTCCAGATACTTGCAAGGATGACAAAGACGGGAGGGAGGGTGGAGAAACCAAGCTCCTTCACATAGCCTGCCCCAAGCTTAGGTCAAACCCACCAACCAGTGTGGACATCCTAGTTTCCACAAAAGGGTCCTCTTGTCTAGAAAACAAGGACGGGAGGCTACTTGCTCATCCACACTCAGCTGGAGAAGGGCTTCTGGGCAGACACACTGTCCTCAAGGGGTGGACTGGCTCAGGACAGGATGAAGACGAACAACTTGCCTCACCTTTTCTGAGGTTAGGAGTAGGTCCATCCATGGCTCACCAACTCTCATTCCTTCTGGCTAAGTTCTAAAACTCTGATGTTTTGGGGTTTGAGTCTGAAGCTAACCTGGGCTACATAGTGTGTTATAGAGCCTGAGCTATAGCATGAAACCCTGTCTCAACTGTCAACCCCCAAAAGGCACTTATAGGATGGGGATGTAGTGCTATGGTAGAGTGCTTGTCTGTCATACAAGGTCCTCAGGTTTAATTTCTGGGACCACAAAAAAGATATTCTTATTGTTTACTATTATTCATTAAACATATAAAAATGAGCTTATATGATAATCTCATAGGCTTGGCGAGTTCTCACACACTTGGACACACAAGGTTCCAATAAAATACTTTTAGAGTAGGGAACAGAACAAGTGCCAGATGGGGTGGCACATGCCTGAAATCCAAACTGCTGGGAGATGAAGACAAGAAGATCAAGAGTTCGAGGCCCAGGCTGGCTAGATAGCTCATCAGTTAAGTTCTTCTTGAGCAAGCCTGATGACCTGAGTTCAAGTCCCAGAATCCATGTAAAAGTGGAAAGAATAGACTCTACAAATTGTTCTCTCACCCACAGAAGTACGCTGTGACATGTGTGTACCTGCACACACACACACACACACACACACACACACACACACACACACACACAAAAGTTGAAAGAAGAGTTCAAGGCCAACCTGGGCTACACAGCAAGTCCAAGTCTAGTTTGGGTTAGGACACCTTGTCTTAAGCAACAAGAGAAATAGAACATATAACCAGTTTGCCAGAGCACCTTGCTTTATTAGCTCCCCTACCCCAGTCAGTACTCAAATACCCACTATCATCGGAAGAGCTTCTTTTTTTTTTTTTTTGAGACAGGACTTCTTTTGTGTAGTCTTGGCTCTGTAGACCAGGGTGGCCTTGAATTCACAGAGATCCACTTGCCTCTGCTTCCTGAGTGCTGGGACTAAAAGTGTGTGCAACCACTACCCAGCTTCTTTTATTTTAAATTTTAATTATTATTCTTTGTGTGTGTGTGTGTGTGTGTGGTAACTGAACCCAGGGCATTGTGCACGCTGGGTAAGCAAGCAGAACTGAGCTACTGTTCAGACCTTTTTTTGTTATTGTTTTGAGACAGGATTTCACAATTTAGCCCTTGGCTGGCCAGGAACTCACTATATTATATAGACAAGGCTGGCCTTGAACTCACAGAGATCTGCCTGCTTCTGCCTCTTGAATGCTGGGATCAAGGCATGAGCCACCTAGTCCAGCCTCAGACCTCTTTTTATTTTTTTGAGATTCCCTAAGGCAGCCTGGAATTTATAACCCATGCAATCTTTGAACTTTCATTTGCCCTGTTTTTACCTTGCTGGAATTACAGGCCTGTGCCACCAGGCCCAACCTCTGAGTTCTTATAGTAGTTTTGTAAGATTTTTTAAATTTATTTATGTGTATATGTGTGTGCCCAAGTGTATGTACATATGTAAAGGAGAGGCATTGGATCCTCTGGAATTGGAGTTACAGATGGTTGTGAGCACCATGTGGGTGCTGGGAACTGAACTTAGATCCTCTGCAAGAGCAGCCAAGTGCTCTTAACCTCTGAGCCATCTCTCCAGCCCATAGTTTTGCAAGTTTTATACTTAAAAAAAATTAAAATAACAGTATGGAGTGTTTCGTTTCTTTTGCTTGATTGAATGTTGGTGAGATTCGTCTCTGTTGTGTATTGCTGTAGACTGTTCATTCCCAATTGTGTGAAGATACCGTAGTTGACTGGCATTTGGGTATTTCCCAGCTTGGAGTTGTTATGAATCATATGAACACCTGGACATATCTTCTGGTGAACATATGTGCTGGCTGTTTAAAATTTATGTTTCTAGGCAAGGGATTTCTGATGCATATATTCTGCTTTACCAGATAGTGCCAAAATGTTCTCCAAAGTGGCTGTCGCAATTTACACTCCCATCAAGCATTAAGGTTCTAGCTGCACTTACGCCAGATTCCATGGGGAATCTGCCAGGAGACAAATAACCAACACTGGAAATCAGAGATGGGTTTCCTCTACCACAGTATGACGAAAATATAAAAAATACATGCACACACACAGGAAAGTAAGCCATGGCAGGGACAGGCCTTATCTTCTTAAGGACTTATTTATCTGTATTCCTATTTAACTCATGTCTGTGCACCAGGTTTGCATGGCACCTGCAGAGGCTAGAAAAGGGCATCAGCTCCCCTGGAACTGGAGCTAACATTTTTAGCCGTCATGTTACTTCTGGGAATCAAACTTGGAAGAGCAGACAGTGCTCCTAACCACAGAGCAAGCTCTCCAGCTCTCTCTCTTTTATTTTTTGAAACGAGGTTTCACTATGTAGCCCAGGCTGGTCTCAAACTCACTGTATAGCCTAGCCTTGATGCAAACTTCTTGTAATTCTGCCTTAGACTCCCGGATGCTGGGGTTATAGGCACATGCTCCCATGTACAGCAGCAAGCAGTCCTTGCCTGTATCCTTTGGACAGGATGCGGTGTCCTGATGGTGCCTGGGCTCCCAGACTGTTTTGTTTTGTTTTATTTACTTATTATTTATTTTGAGATAGGATCTCACTGTGTAGCCCGGACTGGGTCTGGGTGTCATAGAGATCCATCTGCCCTGAGTGCTGGGATTAAAGGCATACACAACCATGCCAGGCCAAGGTCCTCTCTTAACATGCACTGTATTATATGGAGAGCGGCAGAACACCTAAGGCCTAAGGAGGAAGAAGGACCTGGAGGTTCCTTCCTGCTGGGACTGCTCATGGTTAGTGGTTACGTAAATGAAGATCAGATTTGATCGATTCTTGCATTGTAAGCTGTTAAAAGCTTCCTCGATTACTTCCCAGGGGGTCACTGCAGAAACTCACAACTAAAGATCTACAGGTACCTGAGGCAGCTGGCAGGACACACTGGGTTAGGAGGACCTGCTGATTCTTTCTGGATTAATCCAGAGGTCCTCTGTAAGAACAAGCTTGCCTACAGTTCTCAGCTGTCTCTTCTTGTAGGAGAGAAAGAGTATGGTTTTCTGTAAACCAAGCACTATGGGGGAAATTCGTGGAGTTCAGAGTAGGTCAGCCTTTGCCAGGAAGATACATCCTTGGGGCACACATTCAGTTTTCAAAGGAATCACTCTTGAAATAGAGTCTTTAAGTACCGGGAAGAAAATCATGTTCTCAAAAGTATTTCCCAATACACCTAATCAATTCTCAAATTTGGGTTTAAATAATACTAGCAACACGCACATAGTTCTTGTACACCTACTTCCCCCCAACTCTGTCTTCACACTGTCTTCTTCCTGGGGATAATCACTGAGATTTCTCTTTTCTTTGGGGACAAGGCTGGCGCTAAGAAACCCTCCCTTGGCCACTTCACAGCAAAAGCACATTGAAGTTGCTCACACAAGCTAATGGTTAATGCAGAATGAGAGCTCAAAGTCTTCTCAAAGCCTGAAATGCTAAGGGTGAATGAAACAACATGGTACATTATATATCCGAGATAAATAGCATTATCCTATTTTAAAAAGAGATGAGGAAACCAAGACTTGAAAGAGTTTAAATAACTTTACTCAAGTTCACACAGAACTCAGTCTGGACTCTTCAAGACTTTCCCATCAGATCTCAGTTTCCAAGGTCAGCAGATATATTTACCAAATAGAGTGCCCACAAGTGTGCCAAGCCCTGGATATATAATAGTGATCAAGCAGACAGGTTCCTTCCCCTCATGTAGTTCACACCTGGCAGACCTAGCTACAGAGGCAGGCTGGAGAAGGAGGCCTCATTCATTTCATCTACACTGCAGGCTCTCTCACAAGCTGGTGAGTCATTCATATGGGCAACCCTCCCCCCCCACCCCCGAAATTGAAATGAGCGTTAAGCAGGGTCAAGGTAAAGGGGATTAGTAGAGAGAAACATTCTTGTTTCTGAAGGATTTCCCTCAAAAGAGGAAAAATAATCGAAGTCTTAAAAACCATTCTTAAAAATACCCGGGTTCCTGGGTAAGGAGGTGGGCGTGGAGGGAGAGGCAGGGAGGTGTGCGGCGAACCCTCAGCCAGCCACGACTCACTTGCCAGGGGAATACCAGAGGGCGGTGTAGGACACCAGGGAGCGAAGCCCCTAGTTCTCCGGCTCCAAGTCGCCGCAGGCCCGCGGGGACCCCGCCCCCTCCCCCGGGCACTACCGGCAATGAATGGGCAACTCGGGTTCTCCTGCAATCGC
>CABHPP010124132.1:0-21235 GCA_902168425.1 Peromyscus attwateri
AAGACATGGAAATGGTCAGCCTAACTTCTTGTCTCCTTTTGCTAGTTTCTTCCATCTGCATCCAGTTGTCCTCAGCATGGAGGAGCAGAACAACTCTGCTGGGAAGGAGCTTCAACACAGGACACGAGCAGACGTTCCAGGAAAGAAAATCTGGCACTCACAGGCCTACACCCTTGGGGCCATTTCCAACTTTATGTCTACTTTCCTGACCTTTCCTATCTATAAGGTTGTGTTCCGGCAGCAGATCCATGCTATGGCAGTGTCGGAGGCTGTGAGACAGCTTTGGCATGAAGGCCCTCAGTACTTCTACCGGGGCATCTACCCCCCTCTTCTTTCCAAGACCCTGCAAGGGACTCTGTTGTTTGGCACTTATGACAGTCTGCTGTGCTTTCTCTCCCCTGTTGGGCCACACTCCCTCGGACAGCGCTGGACTGCAGGGCTCATGTCTGGTGTGGTAGAAGCTGTGGCACTGAGCCCCTTTGAAAGGGTACAAAATGTGCTTCAGGATGCTCGCAAGCAAGCTTGCTTCCCTAGCACCTCCAGCATTCTCAAGGAATTCAATTCATATGGGCTTTGGGGGCGGCTGTCACTGGGCTATTATCGTGGTTTCTGGCCAGTCCTTGTCAGAAACAGCCTGGGAAGTGCTCTCTATTTCTCCTTCAAGGATCCTATCCAGGATGTGTTGACAAGGCAAGGCCTGCCCCATTGGGTTCCTGCTTTGGTGTCTGGTAGTGTCAATGGAACGATCACCTGCCTGGTTCTGTATCCTCTGATTGTGCTGGTTGCCAATATGCAGTCTCATATTGGCTGGCAGAGAATGCCAAGCCTGTGGGCCTCTGCACAAGATGTGTGGGACACTCGAGGTCGAAAAATACTCCTGATTTATAGAGGAGGATCTCTGATCATTCTCAGGTCCAGTGTGACCTGGGGCCTTACTACTGCTATCCATGACTTCTTGCAGAGAAAGGCTCACACCAAGAAAGAGATGAAAGACTGACTAAATGAAGTGTGACCAGGGCATCTTTGTTCTAAGTCTTCACTCCTTGGTTGTGTATAGTATATTTCTTTGGCTCGGTTCCCTAATACAACCGTTACTTAGTATCTGTAATCTGTTGCTGCATGGGAGAAGCTCCTAATTTTTCACCTGTTAGTCACAGACAACGCCTATCAGATACCTTAGTCAAAGAAGGAACATCTCCATAGTCTATACTCAGCTTCAGTAGCCTCAGATCCTGGAGCCTTTAAATAAGCTGTAGCCCAGATTAAATATAATTCCTTTAAGGATTTTTTTTTTTTAGTAAGAGGATACTTTTAAAGAAGACCCTACTTGGGTACTGTGCATCTGAGATCTTTCTACGTGTCCTCCTGACCAAACCAAGTGGAACTCCAGTTTCAATGAACTTGTACTAGACTTGGAGGAAAACTTGAGATGCCTATATTTTCCTGACATTGCTCACTGCCTCTACCACAGCCACTCTTACTTCAAGCCATGGGTTCCACTTTTGGGGTACCTGCTCTGATTACAAACCCTAGATTAGGTTCACTTCAACCATCTGGTACCACAAGAACTGATGATGATGCTGGAGATGGGAATGAGGAGATTTGATGCCTGGGAATGAGGAGATTTGGTGCCTGGATAGAACGAATAAAGGCTTTGAAGTAAGAGATTGAATTAATATAATCACATGCCAAATAGAGAAAAATATTATTGTAGATGGTTTGTTGTTATCTGTTAGAACTATTTTTTATAGGTAGTAAAGTGATTATGTTGCCTACAAACCATTTAAGTTTCCATAAGAAACCAGGAACTAACATGACCATATCTCTTCACAATTAACTGCTAGTTTTGTTGATGTGGACAACTGTATAGTAACCACAGCATAATGATCTTAGCCTGTCATTCAGAGCCATTGCCAATATGGACCCCATATAACTTTCTGCATATTATGGACTGCATAGGCTAGCCAAATGCAGTGCTTTTCTCTCCCCAGACATTCCAAGATCTCACCCATGGCAATACTCTGGCCCACACTGTCTCTCTACAGGAACTGCCCTCCCCACACACTAAAAGGCCTCCAATTTCCAAAAGTCCAGCTCCATTGCTACTGTCTGTGCTCCATTGCTACTGTCTCTATATTCCCCCACCTGAATGTGACGTAAGTTTTGTGATACCCCTTCCAGCAGTTCGTCAACATGCACTGATTCCATTATGTCACTGATCCCATGTGGCCCCATGTTCCTGCTGTTCTTCAATACCTCCTACTAGACTGTAAACTTCTTGAAAGCAGGGATTCTTGTATGCATTTTTAAATCCTCCATTGTGCCTCGGTGCTCAAGAAAGTTGGTGAATTATTGAATTGATTATCAAGCTGTGATATGGTCTATATCCTCAGGGTGCTATCCCTATTACATGAAGATAATGTTACTGACTCATTGTCAATAAGACACATGCCTTTGGGATGTGTTTGTTTTCTTTTAATAGTGGATTTAGTTTTGTGCTAATGATGATGCCAATGATAACAGTAACAATAATAATAAAATTATGTTCAACCAGAATATTTGGTGAGTTTGTGTTATTTACAACATGCTCGCTGTTATAACATTAGCACCAAAATTTTACAAGCAGAATCACATTGCATAGCTGTCCTACCCCTTTTATCTCTAGAATTTTTAGTATTTCCAAGATGGCATGTGTTGCAGTTCTTGCTTTATACGTGATATCACGATAAATTCCTCAACCTGCACCTCCTCACTGAACTAAAGTTGTCCTTTATAATGACCCACATGTCTAGAGATCAGAATTCAACAGACTACTATAGGCATTAAAGACAGGCTTGTTAGGCTGTAAGAATGCTAGTCTTTGCCAAGAAGGTTAACAGAAAACGGCCTTCCTGAAGTGCCGTCGATGAACTTCCACACAGCAGATGTGAGTGGCCTGGGACAATGTTGTTAGACTTTCTTATCTGCAGATTCTGCACCCTTGTATTCAATAATTATGGCCAAAAATATTTTGGGGGATTACATATGTAGCCGGAAGGTTTGTCCTGTCTCGCCCAGCACTGAGGTCCTGCAGCTGCTTATAAAATAATCATTCCAAGGCTTAATATTAATTATCAACTTGTATGGCCTATGGCAGGCTTTTCACTAGCTAGCTCTTATAACTTAACCCATTTCTATTTATCTATAAGTTGCCAAGTGGCCATGGCTTACCAGTATTTTCACATCTTGCTTCTCCTGGAAGTGCTGGTGTCTCTTCTGCCTCTCTGCTTTTCTTCTTCCTGTCTCTCTCTTCAGTTTCCCACCTAGCTATAACCTGACTTGCCATAGGCCAAACGGCTTTATTTATTAACCAATCAGAGTAATACATATTCACAGCATATAGAAAGACATCCCACAACATACATATGTATTGAACATGTGCAACTTTTGGGCTTGTTATTCATTCCAACAACACAGTATAACAATCATTTACAGAGCACGTAACCTGTATTAGATACTAGAAATGAACTAGAAATGACTTAAAATACATGGGCTAGAGCAGGGCATGGTGGCACATATCTGTAATCCTTACTAGGGACGTGCGGGTGGGAGGATAAGGAGTTTGAGGGAACCGTAGGCTACACAGTTCCAGGACAGCCTAGGCTGCATAAGGTTGTGACAAGTCCTCCCCCTTCTCCACAAAATAAAAAATGAACCCAAATAAAAATAAAACAATAAAATGTCTTAGTTGGGAAGTTTCATGCAAATAGAATTACACAATTTTTGAAAAATACAGGACTTCAGCAGTAACTGGTTTTGATGTTCCCAGAGAGTACTGGAACCAAATCCCCATGGATACTGATGGATGTCAATGCTTGTCCACTCAAAAAAGTATAATACATACTCAGACAAAGAAAAATTAGAATAGCCGCTAGTTATGTTTATGTCTAACTTCCAGGAGAAAATATTGTTCATAAAGATGTGTAACTAGCTGAAGAGCAATAATGAGCACCATTCCCCCATATTTTTATCCAAAAGATGCATTTATCTCCAAGTACACTGTGGATTCGCCAATGTCACTGTGTCAATCCGTATCCTTTTCTTCTCTCTAACAATTTGTTAGAAATAAATTTGAGCTTATAGATAATTTTCATTAATAATGGTTAAAGGACATCTATATATCCTTTACTCAGGTCAACCTATTAACACTTTATCTCATTTGCTATATTATATGAGCATGCATTCTGTCTATACACAGAGAAATATTTTTCCTAGACTGAGAATTGCATACATTTACTTTTTTTGTTTTGTTTTGTTTTTTTTGGATAGCACTTCTCTCTGTAGCCCTGGCTGTCCTGGAACTTGCTCTATAGATCAGGCTGGCCTCGAACTCAGAGGTCTGCCTGCCTCTGCTTCCCAAGTGCTGGGATTAAAGGACTACACCACATTGCCTGGCCCATAATTCATTTTCAATGTTTCTAGATATAATATTCATATATTCAAGTTCTTTTAAAAAGACCATCTTTTATCTCTACGATAATTCTATAGGGCTATAGTTGAGTGGTAGAGCCCTTACCTAGCATCCTAAAGGATATCCCCAGAACCCCCAAATAAATAAGTGCATAAAAATGCAGCTATTGCCAAATGATTTTTGACCCAGGATCTCTAGCCCAGGCTAGCCTTGAACTCCTTACATTGACAAGGATAGCCTTAAACTTCTGATCTTCCTGCCTCTATCTTCCAAGTTCTAGGTTGTAGGTGTGCACCACCATGCCCCATTTATGTGGTGCTGGAGATAAATCCTTGCATATGCTTGACAAGCACTTTAACTGAGCTACAGCACCAATCCTGATTGCAAAATATTATAAAATGAAAACTCACATAACATGTTTTAAGACTAATTCATGGTAATTGTTTAAATTTACACTAATCACTTTATGCATACTTGAGTTCTAAACGTATACATTGAAATTCAAAGCTATGGAATTATAAATGAAGATTTACAACCAAAGTGTAGCATAACTTACGTGCTTTAAAAAAATGGTTCACGTAAAAACCTAGGCAATATTGTAAAATTACGTAGACCTACCAATTTCTTCCCACTTAAATCTTTTCAGAAAAATTTAAGGCTGCGATTATTGTGTTGTGAATTTAAATGTCAACATTAATATTGCATTTTGTGATGATAATCTAGCCATTTTTATGATATTTGAAAAATTACTTTTAGGACTTGAAATCAACAAAATAAGGAGTTAATAAATATGGGTTTAAAGACTCATTAAATTTAGAATTTAACAGCAACATACAAGTGGGCTAAAATAGGCAAAAATATACAAAATATGATCAGCCACAAAGAATTACAATGTACGTACATAAACACAGGTGTCTCTGGGATGTTTTCTAAGAATGGAATTACTACTTTGTGTAGTGTGCACACTTCCAATTTAACTGAATGCTGCCTAACATTTCTAACACCGTGCCGGAATTTCCACCCTTACAATCCATGTTTAACAGTTTCTCTTGCGCCACCTGCAGGCCAATATTTGGTATTACCTGACATTATTTTTCCAACCCACTGGAGCTTAAATGAAGTCTCCTGCTTTGACACCTCTGATTATTAATACTGTTGAGCATATTTTCAAATGCCTGGTGGACATTAGGATTTATTCTTTTGTGAATCATTTATTCAAGGATTTTGGCAGTTTCTCCTCTTGGATTTTGTCACTTTTTCAAATTTATTAATGGGAGTTATTTCTTCTAACTTCAGTCTTTGGTCTTTTATGTATGTAAAAGACACAGTCTTCCTCACTTAGTCACTTACTTTGTCATTGCCTTTATGTTTTCTTTTGATAACTATACTATGTCACATTGTCAGTCTGTTCTTTCTGCAGTGATTTGTGTGTTTCCCCAAAGAAATCCTTCTTTGAATATATATTCTTAGTTTTCCCTTTCACATTTATTTCTCCAATATACTTGGAATTATTTTGTGTAAAATGTAAGGGCACTGGCTGGAGATAGAGTGCTTTCCTAGCATGGAAACACTATGAAGCTAGAGGTCTGTTTTCATATTTTCTTGATAAATATACAGGCATCCTAATATCATGTGTTGAAAAGCCTTTCTCTCCATACTCATTTGTGATGAAATCCTATCAAATATGAAGCATTTGAGCAGGGCGGTGGTAGCACATGCCTTTAATCCCAGCACTCAGGAGTCAGAGGCAGGCGGATCTCTGTGAGTTTGAGGCTAACCTGGTCTACAGAGTGAGTTCCAGTACAGTCAGGACTGTTTCACAGAGAAACCCTGTCTCAAAAAACCAAACTAAACAAAACAGAAATGAAACATTTGTCTATTCTTCCGACAACTTACAGCCTTGCTGTTCTGTCCCACTGTTTTCCATGTCTGAGTTTGTACCATTCTGCCATTGCGTTATGACTGCAGCTTTAAAAGGAAGTCTTGGGCTGTAGTAGGGAAAGTCTTCCCACATTCTTCTTCCTCCAGAGGTTAACTGTTCTCACTGTCTACAAAAACAAGCACAGAGATTTCATTTTCTCCAAAAGATGCTGAAACTTTCATTTTAGCAGAAGTAGCTATATTTAAGGGCTGTGGCTACAGTTCGGTGGATCACCCCGAACTCAAAGACCCTCTGTCAATCTTCAATACCATGACAAAGAAACAGAAACTACTATTTTAGTATGAACACGTTTGAGAATTTAATTTTAATGTTTCTCAAAGTTTCATGTTATCTAGTTATATATATATGTGTGTGTGTGTGTGTGTGTGCGCGCACACGCGCGTGCGCGCGTGTGCACAACATACTTATTAAAATATCTCTGCGTGTGTGTGCATGTGTTCATGAATGCATAGGCAGTGTACATGTGTGGATGCCAGGGGACACCAAATGCCATCCACCTTGTTTTTCTTTCTAAGACAAGGTCTCATGTTGGCTTAGCACTTATCAAGTAGCCTAGGCTGACTGGCTGGCCAGTGAGTCTGAGGGATCAGCCTGCCTGGTGCCAAGATGAAAGGTGTGTGCCACTGTAACTGGCTTTTTTTGTATGTGACCTTTGGGAACTGAACTCGGGTCCTCATGCTTGTCCAGCAAGTACTTGCTGAGCTAACATTCAGCCCCTTCCTCACAATTTCAGAAACGCTTTGGTTTTATTAGTTGCTTATGTTTTTCCTCTCCTCTTCCCCCTCTCTGGTGTGTGCATGGGGGTGGGGGGGTGTCAAGGTTGAATGTCTTCCTTATTGATCCCCACCTTACTTTTGGAGACAGGATCTCTCACTAAACCTAGACACTCTCCGATTTGAACAGACTGGCTTTCCTAACAAACCTTCAGGATTGGCCTGTCTCTTCTATCAGCACTGCTGTTACTGTTGTGGATTGCCCCAGCTGGCCTTTTGAAATATTTTTCTCTTTTTTTAAATTTTATTTTATTTAAATGACACTTTTTTCACTTGTTTTATGTACCGACCGCAGTTTCCCCTCCCTTGTCTCCTCCTGCCCCCACCCCTTGCTTCCCATCTACCCCGTCCCCTTCCACATGGCACTAGGGATCCAAACTCAGTTCATCATGTTTCCACAGCAAGAACTTTACCCAGTGAGACAGCTCCCCAGCCCTAGTTGCTCATGTTTTTACAAATTATTGACAACAAAGGACATATTCATGAAAGAATTATGTTTCTTACAAAGCATTTCTCTTTCATTTCAAGAAAAATATATTTGTCACAGAATCAGAAGTAATCAAAGCAAAAATGTGACATAATAATAAGTCACATTAATCAGCATGGAAACTTTGGCCATTTACCTCTCCTTTAGATCCAGTGGACTACAGCTCTCATCAACCTGTGCGAATAAGATAAGATGTATACAGCTACAGTAAAGAGGTTACTTTTTCAAAACATGAGCTAACTGATACACCCACCAGTCTGTAATGCAACTTAATTTTGTAACTGAATGCAAATCAGACATCTAAGGTCTCCCTGTATAGCCCAAGCTGGTCTGGAACTCATCATCCACCTATTCCAGCCTCCTGCACACTGGGATTCCAGGTGTGAGCCACTGCAGACACCACTGCACTGCTTTGCCTAGCAGTGCACTGATGAAGCTATGATTGGCACTTAGAAGTTACCTATGCCAAACAAGCATTGACTTCTTTCTTAGTCCCACGAGGGAACTAAAAGCTGGATGGAAGCCCAATACCTCTGCCTTCATTTGGTATATCTGCCTCCTTTACGCTGCTGAAGGCACAGAAATAAATGATTGTCCTTAGCCTTTTCTCTTGAGTCACTTTGGATTTCTAGAAGAACATAAGCACCCACCCATGACAAACCACCCTGATGACAGAAATTACCCATGATGCACCTGAGAGGAAGTAACCATCATCCGAGGACATCCGAGGACTGTGCTGGTTTGAATGAGAATGACTCTCATAGGCTCATATGTTTGAATGTTTGTTTCTCAGTCGGTGGAACTGTTTATGAAGGATTACTATGACCTTGTTGGAAGAGCTGTGGCCTTACTAGAGGAGGTGTGCCAGTGAGGGTGGGCTTTGAGATTTCAAAATCCCATGCCAGGCCCAGTCTCCCTCTCTCTCCCTCCTGCTTGTGGATCAGATGGAAGCTCTCACCTACTTCTCCCACAGCATACCTGTCTGCCTGCTGCCTTGCTGTCCATCACGATGGTCATGGAGTAAACTGTAAGCAAGCTCCTAATTAAACACTTTCTTTTATAAGTTGCCTTGGTTACAGTGTCTCTTCATGGCAATAAAACAGTAACTAAGACAACAACCCTCCCCCTCTCCCCGGAAGCAATGAGGACATTTTAGGGCCACTTTGTGAGAAAGAGGCTGAGATAATTAAGGGCAGATTTACACCTTAACCAGGACAGTGAAATTCTGATTTTCTGTCCATTTAAACCTAAGGCTCACTGTCCTGGCTAGTTTTATGTCAACTTGACACAAGCCGGACTCCTTTACTTGTTCCTCCTCTCAATGTTCCTCCTCTTTTGCTGCTTCGCACCAAAAGAAAAAAACAAAGGAGAGAATGAAAAATAAAATAAACCAATGGGTTTCATTACAAGAAAGTAGTGGTAATTCTGAAGATTCTGCTGCCTTTATAGAAAATAAAATACCTTGTCTGGATGATGTTTTATCATCCTTCAGGGTTGCTCAGTGAAAATATGACCCAAAGGAAATAGTCAAGGTAAAGAGCCATCGGCGCCCTCCATTTTTGGCATACACAGTAATAACATGAAGGGATACTCAGTGCCCATAGCAGGCTGTCATTCTCCACAATACTCCATTATGAACTGAACACAGGATGAGGAATATGTCATGACAGTAAGTTGTCAGTCTGTCTCATATTAATCCACAAACTGAATAGTATTCTAACTAATGCTGTCAACAGGTTTTTGTTTTGTTTTGTTCTTTTGGTTTTTCCAGACAGGGTTTCTCTGTGAAGCTTGGAGCCTGTCCTGGAACTCACTCTGCCGACCAGGCTGACCTCAAACTCACAGAGATCCGCCTGGCTCTGCCTCCCAAGTGCTGGATGAAAGGCATGCACCACCACCGCCTGGCTAACAGGTCTATTTTTTAACACAGTTTTCTTTTATAATTTAATTTAATTTTATATATCAGCCACGGATTCCCCTGTCCTCCCCCCTCCCCCCCCTGCCTCCCCCCTAGCCCACCCCCCATTCCCATCTCCTCCAGGGCAAAGACTCTCCTGGGGATTCACTTCAACCTGGTAGATTCAGTCCAGGCAGGTCCAGTCCCCTCTTCCCAGGCTAAGCAAAGTGTCCCTGCATAAGCCCCAGGTTCCAAACAGCCAGCTCATGCACTAAGGACAGGTCCTGGTCCCACTGCCTGGGTGCCTCCCAAACAGTTCAAGCTAATCAACTGTCTCACTTATCCAGAGGGCCTGATCCAGTTGGGGGCTCCTCAGCTATTGGTTCATAGTTCGTGTTTCCATTAGTTTGGCTATTTGTCCCTGTGCTTTTTCCAATCGTGGTCTCAACAATTCTCGCTCATACAATCCCTCCTCTTTCTCGCCAATTGGATTCCTGGAGCTCCACCTGGGGCCTGGCTGTTGATCTCTGCATCTGCTTCCCTCAGTCATTGGATGAGATTTCTAGCACGACAATTAGGATGTTTGGCCATCCTATCACCAGAGTAGGTCAGTTCGGGCTTTCTCTCGACCATTGCCAGTAGTCTATTGTGGAGGTATCTTTGTGGATTTCTGGGGACCTCTCTAGCACTTTGCTTCTTCCTATTCTCATGTGGTCTTCATTTACCATGATCTCTTATTTCTTGTTCTCCCTCTCTGTTCTTGATCCAGCTGGGATCTCCCGCTCCCCTAAGCTCTCTTTCCCTCAACCCTTGCCCTTCATTACCCCCACTCACGTCAAGGTTGTTCATGTAGATCTCATCCATTTCTCTGTCATTGGGCAATCCCTGTGTCTTTCTTAGGGTCCTCTTTTCTAGGTAGCCTCCCTGGAGTTGTGAATAGCAGTCTAGTCATCTTTGTTTTATATCTAGTATCCTCCTATGAGTGAGTACATACCATGTTTGTCTTTCTGAGTCTGGGTTACCTCACTCAGGATGATTTTTTTCTAGATCCATCCATTTGCCTGCAAACCTCATGATGTCATTGTTTTTCTCTGCTGAGTAGTACTCCATTGTGTATATGTACCACATTTTATTTATCCATTCTTCAGTTGAAGGGTATCTAGGTTGTTTCCAGGTTCTGGCTATTACAAACAATGCTGATATGAACATAGCTGAGCAAGTGCCCTTGTGGTATGATTGAGCATTCCTTGGGCATATGCCCCAAGAGTGGTATGGCTGGGTCTTGGGGGAGATTGATTCCCAATTTTCTATGAAAGTGCTATATTGATTTCCAAGTGGCTGTACAAGTTTGCATTCCCACCAGCAGTGGAGGAGAGTTCCCCTAGCTCCACATCTTCTCCAGCATAAGCTGTCTTCAGTGTTTTTGATCTTAGCCATTCTGACAGGTGTAAGGTGGTATCTCAGAGTCGTTTTGATTTGCATTTCCCTGATGATTAGGGATGTTGAGCAATTCCTTAAATGTCTTTTAGCCATTTGAGCTTCCTCTGTTGAGAATTCTCTGTTTAGTTCTATAGCCCATTTCTTAATTGGACTGTTGGGCGTTTTGATGTCTAATTTCTTGAGTTCTTTATATATTCTGGATATCAGCCCTCTGTCAGATGTGGGGTTGGTGAAGACCTTTTCCCATTCTGTAGGCTGTCGCTTTATCTTGTTGACCGTGTCCTTTGCTCTACAAAAGCTTCTCAGTTTCAAGAGGTCCCATTGATTGATTGTTTCTCTCAGTGTCTGTGCTACTGGTGTTATTTAGGAAGTGATCTCCTATGCCAATGCGTTCAAGACTACTTCCTACTTTCTCTTCTAGCAGGTTCAGAATAGCTGGATTTATGTTGAGGTCTTTGATCCACTTGGACTTAGGTTTTGTGCACGGTGACAGACATGGATCTATTTGTAGCCTTCTACACATTGACATCCAGTTATGCCAGCACCATTTGTTGAAGATGCTTTCTTTATTTTCCATTGTACAGTTTCAGCTTCTTTGTCAAAAATTATATGTTCATAGGTGTGTGGATTAATGTCAGGGTCTTCAATTTGATTCCATTGGTCCACATGTTGGTTTTTATGCCAGTACCAAGCTGTTTTTATTACTGTAGCTCTATAGTAGAGCTTGAGGTCAGGGATCGTGATGCCTCCAGAGGTTTGTTTTATTGTACAGGATTCTTTTGGCAATCCTGTTTTTTTGTTTTTCCATATGAAGTTGAGTATTATTTTTTCCAGGTCTGTGAAGAATTGTTAACACGGTTTTTAAAAATTGGTTCTTTGGGAATTTCACATTGTGCACCCCCATCCTACACGTTTCCAAGTCCCTCTGTATCCACCTTCATCCTTGTAGCATCTCCTTCTAAAGGAAAAAACTTAAAAAGAAATAATAAAAATGAGAAATAAAAAATACAAATAAGGATATTAATTAAAAAGAAAAATAAAAAACAAAGCAGCAAAAAAAAAATTACTTTGCTCCTCCATCTTTCCCACCTCTTCATCACCTCTTCATTCACCTAATGATACTGGGAGCTGCTGTGTATCATGCAGTATAAGCTTTTGTCCAAACAGCTTTACTTGCAAATGTTCATTGTGTCATGTGTTGTTGGTCAGGTTCAAGGCCTCTGGCCTCTGGCAAACCATCAATACTGGGCCCTCACCTAATCTCCTCTCAGATATCCCCAAGTCATGGAGATCCTGCAGCTATGGTTCTTCATGCTTTCCAGCAAATCATCGATGGAGAAGATGCTGGGGAGTGCAAACTCAAAGTCCTAGATATGTACCTATGTTGTAGCTGAGTTGGTCAGTTGGATGGCTGGTACCACCTCCCTCAGGTGAGGGGTAGAGCTAGCTTTCCCAAGTGCAGTGGCCAGCTCTCCTATGAGGGGTGGGAACAACTCTCCAGTGCCAAGGTCATCAGGATCCAAGATCTGTTGTCCCAGAGCTGGCAAGGGGTCAAGTTTCTGATGGGGGAGGCTCTCCCAGGGCCAGTGAGGGGCAGGGCCAGCTCAGCACGGCCCTTGTACTTCAACATATGGTTCAATACATGGTTCACATAGGCCCTTGTGGTAACACAGGCAATGGACATCAGCACAGACTCCAGCTGCAGCAGAACCATGAACCCAGAAAGGGCCATCAGCAGTAGCTTGGGCCAGATGTCACCATGGCCCTGAGTGGAAGCACAGGCCTCCCGTATTGGCATAAGCCCAGCAGTAACATAGTTGCTAGACTCCAAAATGGCCCCAGGTGTGGGCCCAGACCCCGGTGGCAACATGACCCATGGATATCAACACAGACCACGGATGTGGTAGGATCATGGCAACCATAGCCCAGATACTATGGTGGCAACACAAGATGCTCAAGATCTATATGGCCCCAGCAGCAGCATAACCCTCAGATACCAACATGGTCTCAAGTATCAGCTCAGACCTTAGGCATTTGCATGGTCCATGGTGGCAGCTGGAGCCATGGACATCAACACAGATCCTGGCTGCGGTAGGACCGTGGACCCAGACATGGCCCTCAGCTGCAAGTTAGTTAAGACATCTCCATTCCCCATCAAGTGGAGGACAAACAGGCCACCCACATCTGCCCATTCCACAACACCTTCACCTCTTCAAATCTGCCACTCTCTACAGAACATGAACCATTCTGCCTTAATCTCTCTCCCATACCCCACCATATATTTGCTCAGCATAATGATGCAATTTCTGTATAGAAATTTTGAGATGCGAGTTGCATTGTTTCACCTCCTTGTATACAATTCTGCATTGACAGGCAGGAACAATATAAAAAATCCTCCTAGTCAAAATGCAATCTCAACTAAGAAACAGAGGCCCCATCAAGACCCTATTGATCCTCCAGGAAGACTCAGAGGAGCTGCTATTGCCACTGTGCCCTTGCACCACTCTGTGCCAGAGATGCCTACCATTACCAAAGAGTCCACCATTGGTATCGCCATCAAGGCTTGAGGAACCCAAATCACTGGGAAGGTGCCTCTGTTAAGCCCAGAACCAGCATCCTGCCCTCCATATGTCACTCTGAGATCAGGGGCCCTCTGAGCACATGGCACAATACAGAAGCAGCCAGGGAGGACAGGTTGTGTCTTTATTACCAGCCTTTCTCCACTACCAACCTGTCAAGCTACGATAGACCTTGTAGAGTCCATCTTTCTCCCCACCTGTAGATTCCCCATCTAGAGTGGCTACCACCAGCTCCCACTGACTCTTTCCAACACCAAGGAGTAGCAAACAATAATGACTGAGGCCTGGAAATGGTTGGTGGTTTGTTTCCCAGCAGGAAAGTTAAAGGCAGAATCATGGGTCAGGGACCCCCTTCCAGAACAATATCACCAAAATAAAACAAATTCAGATGGTGATAGAGCCAACTTGGAAAGATATTAATAGACTCATCCAGAAGAACTGAAACGGGGAGCAAGGGAACCTACCAACATGTCAAAAATCACTGATATCCTTCAAAATCCAGAAGAGAACCTATCTGATTTCTGTGAGAGACTATGTGAAGCAATCTGCCTATATATCTGCTTTGACCCTAAGGCTTCTGAAATTAAATGAATGAATAATGAACACTGCTTTACTGTGGCTGGCACAAGGTGATATTCTAAGAAAGCTACAAAACCTTAGGGATTTGCTGATATGAATAGCATCCAACTACTGGAGGTAGCCAATAAGGTGTTAATAAACCAGGAACAAACTACAAAGAGAGAAACAGACAAAAAGATAAAACAAAGTAGCCCTCCTGGTGACAGGCACATCTGAGCCCAGACCAGGGCAAAGGAGAGCAAAGCCCAAGCCCCACAGTCCCTTTCAGAAGTACCCATGTGTTTACTGCAAGGAAATCATGGACTTGAAGAATTAATGTTCCAATAAACTTACACTGTGGGTGAAAACAAAGGACCAGAGGCCAAAGGAGGACCATGCTCCATGCCAGGCTGAGTACCACTCCCCTCCCCACAGCAAACTTCACTGGGCTGGCCAGTTCATAAATTTTAGCTTCTGTTCCTAGTTTAAATTTGTCTCAACAGGTCTCTACTTGGCTGGCAGACACCTCCAAGCTTCAGTTGTTGACTACACTGCTCCAGATGACTATGAGCTCTGGATTTGCTAAAAGCTGACATAGACCAGCCCAGCCAATGTTATTGTTCCCTGTCTTTACAGCTGGGTCAGATAGCCACATGCTTCTGACAGATGCCCCATGCCTAGTCTTTGACTAGCCTTTCAACCTTTTTGGTGCCCTGACAATGGTGCCCCAATGCCAGCTTGAAGCAGTTAAAGAAGAGACTATGTTGTCCCATGTTCTCTGCCTAAAATAGGTTGAAATGTTGGATCAAAAGGAAACTCCCTGGCATAGGGGCAAGATGGCCAACTATAATACCCATTGACATACCAGAAAAATAGGTTCAGAATTGTCAATTGATAAATTTATTAACTAAAATGGCTCTGTAGTAAGGTAAAACACTTGACTTTCTTTGTGCAGAACCAAAGAGGTATTGTATAAGATTATAATCTGGTTGTACTCAAAGATCAGAACTACAGGGCCTAAAGAATGGCAATAGATACAGATGTTGCTGCCCTAGAAAAATCTGTTAGCTAATGGTTCTTAGGTCCCAATACCCTTGAACCCCTGGACCAATAGAACTCATGATCCGGTCCTGTCATTGGTAATTGTGAAGGGGGAAAATGTGTGTGCGGGGGGGGGGGGGGCACAGTTTGACCACATAGCTGCTGTGACAGGCTTAGAGGCCCAGACATAGCTTCTGGCAAGCAACACCTGGACTCAGGAAAAGCCATAAGCTGGCCCCACCCAGTGGGGCCTGAATCTAAGAGGAAACACCTGACATTCCAAGCATTCCCTATACCCCTAGACAAATGTCAGCCAATCAGGGTCCCAAACCCTGGAAGTCCCCTCACCCCAACCTCTGCTATGATAAAAACTCCACCCTGCCTGGGCTCTGGGCTCTCTGCTCTCACCTCTGTGTCAGACAGAGAGTCTAAGCTCTGAGTTTGAAAATAAAGGCTCTTTGCTTTTACATACAGGATTCAGTCTCTGTGATGGTCTTTTGGGGGTAACTGCAATATGAGCATAACAGACTCATTATGCAGAGAGAGGATTATATTTTGGAATGGATTTTCTTAGCTCACAGAGTAAAAAAAAAATAAAAAAAACCTGTGTAGAAAAAGTTTCTGAACTAATCATAAAGGGAAGATTAAGACTTCATCAATTTGTCAGATATGGATCCAGCTGAGATTGTGGTACCCTATACCAATACTGAAATTAGGCAATTGTGGGAGATTAATGATGGTTGGTAAAGAGCTAGTAGTAATTTCTTAGGAAAAATTAACAAATATCCAAAACGTAAGCAAATTCAGTTTATATAAAAAAAATGAATGGATTCTTCCCTGCATAATAAAAGAGCACCTATTTCTGTGGCTCTTACATTAAGAAACACCATGTTAATAGTAGAGGGCTAAAGAAAAAAGTTTCTATTACTTCACAACAGGCTAAGGAAATCATAAAAATCTGTCCTGCTTTTTCTTTTTATAATCAAGTTCCTTTACCTGCAGTAACTAATCCTAAAGGTACACAAAGGAATGAAATTTGGTAAATGGATGTATTTCATTTAGTAGATTTTGGAAAATTAAAATATGTTCATCGTACCATTGACATTTATTCTGGGTTCCAAAAGTTCTGAAAAGGCAGATTCTATAATTACGCATTATTAAAAACAATGGCTGTAATGGGCTTATCAGCACAAATTAAGACTGACAGCGCCCCAGCTTATGCTTCCAGTAAAATGAAACATTTTTTTGGATGCTAAAATATAAAATATGTTACCAGGATACCATACAAACCTACAGGACAAGCAATTTTGAAAGATCCAATCACATTCTAAAAGAGATGTTTGCTAAACAGAAGGGGGATATGAGGACCCCCCAGAGATAGACTGCATAATGCCTTACTAATTTTGAATTTTTTAAACACCAATGAAACAGGAAAAACATTGAGTTATGGAAAGAATTGCTGAATTAAGTCAGCCCATGTATTATAAATGTTTTAACATCAAAATAGCCCAGGGGAAGTGTTAAGGCCGAGGTTATGCTTATGTTTCCACAGGAGACAATAAATTGTGGATTCCATAGAAATTGATAAAAATCTGCCATGAGCAAGAGACATCTCCAAGATGCTGCAGATGCAGGGATGCCTCTGCCCAAGTTGAGACACAGAAGACCTTTGCAACAAACAACTAATCCTTCCACCTGGGGACAGCTTAAGAGTTTGTGTGATAAAGGAGAGACAATACTTCGCATGACTCACAAGCCTCTAAATGCTACAAACTTATTTCTTGCCATGCTTTCCATGATAACGGTGCAGGTAAAAGGGATGGATCATGATTACTAGGCTTTTATCCCCAATCCTCCAATTAACTTAGCAATAACTTGGGCAGATATGAATATTCCTGTAATGGTTTATCTTGGCTACCTGGTCCTTATGACAACCGAGGTCCTGCTCAGCCAATGGAGGAGGGTAAAGTGACTGACAATTATACCGTTGGAGTACAAGGAATTCCTATTTGCATGGGAAATGGAATTCAGTGCTGAAAAATAACCTCTAAAATATGGTTATTCATAGTCAATACTACACAAGATTATCATAATAAGCTTTATATGCTTCATGCATCTGGTTTTAAAGGATAGGAGATTAATGCTATTAGTTCCATAAATTTACCTTTCTGTGAGATGAGGGTTACCAACAAGGAATCTGACTAGGTACATTGGCAACAGTGTAAGAGTGAGAAACCTCGAGTGCTAATTAATATTTCCAAAGGAGACATCATTGATTGGAGCCCTTACTGCTCCCCTCAGAGAAAATATTCTCACTCAGAATTAAGACTGAAATTGTATAATTTGAATGGAACTTTGGAAATCAGTGCTCCAGTTAATGAACCTATTTAATGGCATGGAGTTGTAATGGCAAGCCCCCTCCTGCAATTTGGCGATTCAACTCAGACTAACTTGTGGAAATTGGCAAGTGCCTTCCACCTCTTAAGGCGTGGAAAGGAAAATTAAACATTAAGGATGATAAGTACACTCTGTCTTTTAGATTAAATCAAAGTCATCCTTCTATGGCATGTGCACCATTACCTTACTTGCTACTTAAAGGGCCTGTACAATGGC
This sequence comes from Peromyscus attwateri, assembly GCA_902168425.1. Lineage (NCBI taxonomy): Eukaryota > Metazoa > Chordata > Mammalia > Rodentia > Cricetidae > Peromyscus > Peromyscus attwateri. The sequence goes on from CABHPP010124132.1 coordinate 17,781, forward strand.
ACCTGAATAAATACAGCATTACTTGTGAATGCTGTACCCTTCATACCTGTGCTAATTCTAGTATGTTTTTAAATTTGACCTTTGAAAGTTTATATAATCTTAGAGCAAGGCCAGCAATCTGGATACCAGTGAAGTTGTCATGGCCATGGCAAGCCTCTCCTGTGAGGATCCCAGTACAGAAGCTCACTGAAAGAATATTAAAAAGAGCACATTGAACGGGTGAACTGGTGGTCGCAGTTATTACAGGAATCATTGCATTGACAGCCACAGCAGCAACTGCTGGAGTGGTGCTTCATAAAGAAATCCAAACCGCTGAATTCATTAGAGATTGGCATAAACATCCAGAAGAACTGTGGACTAAACAGAATAAGATTGATAATAAGATAGTAAATGAATTAGCTGAGTGAAGGCAAGCTGTTGTATTGTTAGGGGATCAGTTAGAAAACTTGAAGCAGATAAAATTAAATGTGATTAGAATGTTTCTTCTTATTTTATCACACCCTTGAGATTTAATGAAAGCAAGTATGATTGGGATAAGGTTAAGATGCATTTGTTGGGTCACCCTAATTCTTCTCAAACAGTTTGTAACTTAAAAAATGAAAGAAATTAAAGAAACTTTTGCAAAAAAGTTACCTGTTATGACAGGAATGGACATTATGGAAAGTCTTGCAGATACCATAGCTTCATTCAGTCCTATGAATCACTTTAACAGACTTCTTATCCTAGCCGGTGTTGCTCTTGTTCTAGCAATAGTAACTTTATTTGCTTTAAAATGTGTTTTGGTCTACTTACATAAGATTGTAAGACAGATAGATAGAAAAAAGACTATATTTACTGTGAGGCTGCATAACCTTCAAGATAATTGATTTTTGTATAAAAGAATGGGGGTCTGTGGCTGCACTCCCACTGGGCTACACCTGGTCTGAGCTCCAGAGAGTAGCACATAGCCCTAATCCATCTTTTGTTTAACTGATACCTTTTGTTTCTTTTGTTGCCCTATGTGAATCTTGTCTCAGAGTCTCCCAAGGATACAAAGGCCTAAGCAAAACTTGGTTCGGGAACCGGAAAACTGTGGTATCTGATGAATTGAGGATTTTGCACTTGCCATTATATTTTTGGGAGCTTCTTTCAAGTTGTTTTGAACATATAGAAATCAACTAGCTAAACTGTAATATAGAGAAAAAATGCCCTGGGTGAAGGGAAAATTTTTCAGTTCTTAAGAGACTGGATCAGCCGGGCAGTGGTGACGCATGCCTTTAATCCCAGCACTCCGGAGGCAGAGCCAGGAGGATCTCTGTGAGTTCGAGGCCAGGCTGGTCTCCAAAGCGAGTTCCAGGAAAGGCGCAAAGCTACACAAGAAACCCTGTCTCGAAAAAAAAAAAAAAAAAAAAAAAAACCCAGCAATAAAAAAAAATAAAAAAAAAAAAAAAAGAGAGAGACTGGATCCCCTGCAGCTGTGAAAGGCTCAATTCATTCTTAAGGTGCCTCTGAGTTTTCTTTCTATGTGAACCCACACACCCACGTCGTGACACTTAGCAAAATGTAAGTGTAATCATACAAGCAAACTTTAGTTTTGTAGATAAATTTTCATGTTTTATATCTCTAAGATGTAGTCCAATATCATCTCAATACGTGAGAACTATGAACAGAATTCTGTAACTTTTAACTGTATTTTGGCTTGGCTAATCTGAAATCCGGTATGTTATCATTTAAAAATTGAAACAATATAAACATACTATTGTTTTTGCTTTTTCTTGCTAGATCTTTAAAATGCAGTTAGGTTTTTTTTAAAAAAACTGCATAAATGGTTATTTTTGTTTCATTTCCTTAGTAAGTAATTAAAAGCAGTGGTGTTGACATTTCAGCATGTGATAGGAACGAACTAAATTTTATATACTTTTGCTAAGTCCTTGCAATGCAGTGTATTCCCATTTCAATACATTTATAACATAAATAGATTGCTAATTAATTGGTTTGACATGCTTTTTGTATTATATCTTGAACAAACATGCTTTTCTATGTATGGTAATCACATTTTGGAGTATCAAATATAAAGGACTCCATATACATATTTGCTACACAATATTATAGCAATTGTGGCAACTTTAACAGAAAAGAAACAGCAGAATATTCAAGCAGAATCATGTATACCATGAAGGAAGAGTTATGCCATGGATCCTAAATGTCTCCCAAGCTAATATGATGAAAGGTGGTCTCAAGTTGATGGCTCCATGGCAGGTGGGTGAAAATTTTGAAAAGGTTCGTTCAAGCACAGTTTCCAGGGCAGGTGGTAGAAACTTTAGAGCAGGCTAGCTCAAGGATGCATATCAGCGTAGTCCCACTTCTGAAAGCTATACAGGGACTCAGGCTCCTGCTCTCTCTGCTTCCTGGCCTCATGAATCGGAAGGATCTCCCTCTGCCACAAGCTCTTTACCATGTTCTGCCTTGCTGAAGTTCCAAAGCAGTGCAACTAAACAATCACGGTGAAACATCTAAAGCAGGGAAACAAGTTCTCCTCCTTGCTAGTCTATTATGTCAGGCATTCTGCACAATGACGGAAGGCAGACATCAAGCAGATGTTTGAGAAAGATGGTAACACTGAATCCATGAATTCTGTTGAGAAGAGTCAACATCACAGAGTCCACTTTGCATTGTACAGACCATGTAACAAGAATGAGGAAGATAAATGGGGGTCCAAGAGTGTAAGACAACTTTCTTCTATGCACTAATGAACAGTGGAGGAATAGATAAACCACAGAAACATTCAGCCTCTGAGTGGCTTGAGACAGGGACCTTGTCTTGTCTGTCTGTTCATTCTTGCTGCCTACAATAATATCGCAAACCGATCCTTGGTAAATGAGTATGAAATAAAGAAAAACTGAGCCACTCAATGGGTAATGGGCACAGATTCTTTTTCTCACTGTTAAATCCAGATGGTTTCCTATAAGCAACTGAAAACATCTTAATAAAGCATCTTAATAGAGAAGCTTAATACAACTCGGGATAAAAGCATCAGTTTCAATAACTACCTACCCTCCAAAAACATATCCAGGAAAGGTAACAGTGTCATGTCTGGTGTCAAGTGCCCAGAAGTAAATCTCAGTGAGGACGTAGGTAGGATGAAGTACTATCAAGAACAATAGTCAAGAGACACACAGACACTCTCAGAGTCCTCCATTTTCTTCTAAGTTATTCTCTATAGAAATCAGTTACATACCTATATTTTTAACTGTATTTTGCTACAACATAACAACCTTATATATTTAGTCTATGGGATCAAGAAAAAAAACATTTAATACTTAAAGGGAACATATCAAGGTGAAACTGTGTTGGACTGTAAATTTAATCAGAGAAAGTGATCCAATGCATGTCGTTCCTTTCTGCCTCTTGTAGCATTCTTTTCAATCGTGCCTGCACATCAGCAAGCTTCTGTCGATCTAAACTGTCCTGAAAGT
>CABHPP010124133.1:0-26674 GCA_902168425.1 Peromyscus attwateri
TCTCACTTGAAAGTATACGCCTTCTGCTTTGATCAGGCCCAGCAGGCTGTCCTTCTCTGGGACCTTCTCTGGGACTAGCTTTTCCTTTGCAAGTTTCTCAAGATGTAATGAGCATAGTGAAAGCCAGGCATCCTGTCGTTTCCATTCTTAAAAAGCACCTGATGCTGTTTAAACATCCTCAATTTACAGTTTAAAACGCGCCATTCCCTAGCCCACCCTTACCTTTCCCGAACATAACCCCTTCAAACCAGAAAAGTTCATCAGAAAATGTGTCTTCACAAAACGTTTGGAAAGGGCCTTTTCCAGTGATTTTCATGGGAATAGTTTGGCAGCCAGGGGTTAGCTTCCCTTGAAAGAGGGGCAAACCTTGTGACATTTCACTTCAAAAATAAGACCTGTAGCTTTTTACAGACTCAGTGTGAAATTATACCCTGCATGTTGACCTCGCTTGGAATGGAATGCCAGCAATGCATGGCAGCAGCTAATAAGTAAAGCTGATTATTTATTTTTCAATGTTGTTATTTAATGAGCTTTCACATGTGATTTTTTTCAAAATGTTATTTTTTTTTTATGTTTTGAAGCTTTTTCATGTACCTAAATATTTCCCACTATGATTTGTGGTTGGTCTAGAAATATGAAAATACGTGTTGTAGATATGTAAAGTAAGTATTCTAGTCTCCTCATGTATTCCTTGTTTCATCATGAGCTTTGTCAGTAGCATGGTTCTCTGTAAAGCTGAAATATGTACATTTGATTATTTAGTCCATGCAATCAGAAGTCAGCTTGACCTCGAATGCCATTGGTTTCTTTTAACAAATATAAACATGGCTAAATGTTTTTGTCCTTGCCTCTATAACATGTATAAAAAGGTACATGCTTGCAAACATTGTAAAATAAAGTTATAAGTGTACCTGGCTCTTCTTGTCACTGCTGAGGATCAAAATATGGGCCTAGTAAGTACTGAGCCCTCAGACCCAGAAAAAGTCACCTTCAAGCTCTGATAGAACTATTTGCATTAAAAGAGGGGAGAGAGCAGGAGGAGGGGAGGGGGGTTGAGTTGCAAGGAGCACAGCAGATTGATAATCTCTGGGTGGGAGAGGGCATTGAAAGGCTTCCATCAGAGTTCCTGCAGAAGTTCTGGGGGTAGAACTCAGTTTTTAAGTTTTCCGGGTCATCTCCATGTGCAGCTAAGTTTGAGAGGAAAGGAAGAGAAATGGGTGCAACATCCTACCTTGGGGAACTTTGAACACTCTTACATGGTCCCATATCACAAAAGGAAAAGAAAATTTCTAAGCTAATTTTATAGTTTCCTCAGATTCATACCATTAGACTAAGTAACATAATGATAGTCTTTGACTGGATCACCTGCTTAGATGACTGATGATAATTCAAACATGATTGGTCCCTGCTCCACAAGAGAAAAATCAGAGAGGTCCGCTTTCCGCTAGCTGATGGGTAAGGACTCCTCAGTTCTCCTTAGTGCTGGGTTGGCATCACATGTGTATACAGAATGCTGTCAGACTGAAACAGAGACCAGAAAACAGCTCCAGACGACGAATGCCAATTTACTATTGATTTATTTCCAGATCTAAACTGTTTTACAGTACGTCATATCAGCGCATGGGGCATCCGCAATTATTTTATTACACCAGAATGTGTCGTTTCATGCCCCAGTCTTCTTTGCTGAATCACAGGAGCTTGTCCTGACAATGGCTTTTCAGACCCAAGAAGCCTTTCACTAGTCAAACACTGAGTGAAGGTCTCAGTGAAGATAAAGCAAGAGCAGATTCTGATTAATTAGGACACAGGGCATGGAATAAAGTAAGCTCACAAACAAGACTTCCAATAGTCTCCACTGAACTAAGAAGTGGATCTGTTTTTCATGTTCACATTCAATTTGCCAGTCTACATCCGGCCACATTGCACTGGCGATATGCTCAATGTGTGATATTTAATGCTAACAGAGAGGAAAAGGTCAGCAACCAGTTGGAAAGGTCTAGGGCACAATCTCTTTCAGTGAAGTAAAACTGAAAAGTCAACAGAAAGGGCCAGTTCTAGTTATTATCTTTAAAAAAATGTTGTGCCTGAGCTGCCATTTACACATTAGGTCTCTTTAAACAGTTGACTCAGGCTGGTGAACCGTACTTAATTTTATTATCACCTTAGTAACTATCACTTCAAAATGATAGACTGTGATACTTTTAGCACGGAACGTCTTCTAGTTTACTCTCAGAATATCGACCCCCAAAGACACTTATTTATCAATTTTATTTATCAAGTAATAATTTTGGTTACTATGGGTAAAGGGACTTTTTAAGTAGTTTGATAGATATGTAGATGGATACATTGACACTTGTAGATATACTGGACAGCTATATACACATGTATGTTAGTAAGAGTAGGGAAGAATAATTACTAGTACACATGCAAATGGATAACATGGATTCCTAGAACGGACACGGAGCCTTTAGAGAGTCTGTCTGCAGGGCCAGCGACACAGGGCCTGAGTTCAATCCCTGGGGCCCACAGGGCAGGAGGAGAGAAATCACTTCCACAAGTGGTCCTTTGACTCCTGTACGTGCTTGTCTATATACCCACACAGCTAAATTAACTAACTTTAAATCTGTTCATAAAAAGTTAATATTTTAGTACATACCCACACAGCACGCTAAATTAACTAACTTTAAATCTGTTTATAAAAAGTTAATATTTTAGTACATACCCACACAGCACACTAAATTAACTAACTAACTTTAAATCTGTTTATAAAAAGTTAATATTTTAGTACCTAGCCACTATGATTTGCTAACTATACTAATTGGAACTAACTAATGAGTCTGCACTTGAGAGTGGAGACAGGAAGACCAGATGTCAAGACTGTTTTCAGTCACATAGGGAGACTGACGCCTATCTCAAAACAGCAACAGTAAATAACAAAAGATAATAATCGGAACACTTGGTTAATCATCTTTATTCTACCGGATTAAAAAAATCTATCAAGTTTAGTGTATAGGCACGCTTAATTAAGAAGACCGACTCTCTGGTGGAGGTACAGCTCAGTTAGTAGAGAGCTGGTCCAACACGTACAAAACTCTGGTTCACTCCCAACATTACAGGAAAGCTGGGCATGGAGACGCATGCCTGAAATCTCAGCGTTTAGGGGGTAGAGGCAGGAAGATGACAACTTAATGTCATCCTTGGCTACATAGTGAGTTTGAGGCCAGCCTGGACAACATGAGATCCTATGTCCAAAAAAGAAATCCAAAAGAAAAAAAAAAATCCAAAACCACAAAAACCCAACCAACCGACAGACCGAACAAACAACCCGAAACTTGGTTCATTCCTGTCCTTTCTTAAATGGGTAAAGGACAATGGAATATTTTATTGTGTAATATGACATGTCTATCAAATGTGGTGTTTTTATTGGACACCATTTAATGTTTGCACAAAGAAGTTGTAAGTGAAGAAAATAGTATCTAGCAGCAGAAAAAAATTTTAAAACTTACATAATATTGAAAAAATTCAAGTGCTTAATAGCTTCTTTTTAATATTTGATTTTTTTTACTATCATTAGGAATCTCTAGGTATTAAAATCTCGTTCATTTTATTTGAAATTAGAGCATTATTTGGATTACATTTAAATTTCAACAACACTTGTTAGTCTTAAAATAATAATTAATTCCATACCCTAAACTCAGCACTTATGAGCTTTTCTAGTAACACAATCTCAGTGAGCGATGAAAAGTCATGTATGTGGTCACCAACAGATATTTGAATGAATAAATAAAATCTGAATATTTATTCAACAACAAAGAAGAAAAAATGGGCCAGTGAGGTGGCTAAGTATGGGTATCACCAAGCCTGACATCTTGAGTTAAGAACCTGAAACCCAGAAGCAAGCTAGTACGCAGCGATGCTCCGTGGCCTCTGCTTCAGTTCTGCCTCCGGGTGTAGCATGAATCCTAACAGGTCTTATTAATAAAATCAAACCCAGGGCCTGGTATTGGGGTGAATGCTGGAAGATCAGAGAAGCAGAACAAGCCATAGCTTCCTCACCTGGCCAATTCCTCAGGTGGTCCTGTTTCCTCAGACTGGAAGCCTCTCAGCTGAACTGTGCTGCTCAAAAGCCTAAAAGCTTAACCAGCATCTAGTTCCTCATCCTCATGCCTTAAATACCTTTCTGCTTTCTGCCATCAGTTCCTGGAATTAAAGGCGTGAGTCACCATGCCTAGCTGTTTCTAGTGTGGCCTTGAACTCACAGAGATCCAGCCAGATCTCTGACTCTGGAATGCTAGGATTAAAGGTGTGAGTGCCACCATTTTCTGGCCTCTACATCTAGTGGCTGTTCTGTTCTCTGACCCCAGATAAGTTTATTAGGGTGCACAATGTTTTGGGGAACACAATATCACCACATCCAGGTTCCTGAGTTGCTTCGGTTCTTGGTTTCCTCCAGGACGGACTATGATCATGTCATGTAAGCCCAGTAACCCTTCCTTCTCTAAGGTGCTTTTGCTTATGGTGTCTATCACATCAAAAGAAAGCAAACCTGGAGAAGACCCTTCCTTAAGAAAAAGAGATTTATTTTATTTTTATCTGTGTGTATGTATGCGTCTGCATGTGAGTATGTGAGACATGTGTATGTTGTTGGTTGTTTTATCCTTTTGGCTCTTTGTTTTTGCTCTTTAGGGTTGCCCTTCACCCAGCCCCCAATAAACACATGGAGACTTATTATTACTTATGAATGCCTGGTCTTAGCTTGGCTTATTTCTAGCCAGCTTTTTTAAATTTAAATTATCCCATCTATCTTTTACGTCTGGGCTTTTACCCTTCTCTATTTCTGTATATCTTTTCTTTCCTGTGTCTGGCTGGGTAGCTGGCCCCTTCTTTTCTTGCTCCTTTATCTCCTTGTTCTTTTGCTCCTTCATCCTCTCAGATTTCTCCTCTCATTTATTCTCTGTGCCTGCCAGCCCCGCCTGTCCTTTCTCCTGCCTTGCTATTGGCCATTCAGCTCTTTATTAGACCAATAAGGTATTTTAGACAGGCCAAGTAACACAACTTCACAGAGTTAAACAAATGCAACACATCTTTACATCATTTAACAAATGATCCACAGCATAAACAAACATAACACACCTTAAAATAATATCACACAACATGTGTATATGGGTGACAGATCCCTTGGAGCTGGAGTTAAAAACTGTTGTAAGTCACCTGATGTGGGTGCTAATAATTGAACTAAGGCCTGTTGTAAGAATCTAAAACACTCTTATGAACCACTAGTGCAGCCTGCCTCCTGTTTCGGTTTTAATTGTTGTGTGTATGCATGTACACTCATGTGGCCAGCACACGTGAAAGTCAGGAAGACCCCAGATGTCACTTCCCTCCATCCATCTTGGGCCTCCTCTTTGTCACTGTGTACACTAACCTGGCCAGCCTGGAAGCTTCAGGGAGTCTCCTGTTTCCACCTCTCGTGGGATCACTGAGCTTACAGACACATGCTACTGCTCTGGCCTTCTGGAGACCCAAACTCAGTTCCTAACAGTTGCTCAGCAGAGGCTTTACACAGAGCCATGTTCTCAGCACAAACTCTTCTTTGAGTTGCATTGTCACGTATTTTATAACAGCAATGAAGCAAGTACTTAATCCGAGAGAACTATGGTGCCCATTGCATGCCTGCATCAAACATCATAACAAGCCCCATCACTTCCTACAAATAAGATACATAATTTAAAAAAGCATGGCAAGTGGGATCCTGATAGAAACTCAAGAGTTCAGTGGGAAGGTGACTCCCAGAGGAGAGCATCCTCTTTTTTTTTTTTTTTAAATAGAATTCCTTCCCTCAAGAACAGAGAGAGATGGCTGCCAGCATGTTTCCACTGGAACTTATCTTGAATTCAAGTTGTCTGTCTCCACTTCTGAGCTAAGCACACATTTGGCAAGTAGCAATCTTTGTTCCATCCACAAAGAAAGGCTGCTGTAGTAGAGAACCCAGCAGGCATTCTGCTCACCGGTGTTTGTAAATCATGCACTCTAACAATGTATTTGGTACATTAGCCTGGGTATTTTATGAATAGTCTTGAAAAGCTATGTCATAGGTGTTACAGCAGAAACCCTCATGGGGAGATGGTTCATTTTCCAGGTTCAAATATTTAGTAACATGAATCAATGCCAAGCTGACTGCATAATCATTTCCAGAGCAAATCAGACCAAAGGGTGGTGTACCACCAGGCCTAGCCAACTTGCTGAATTATTTTCTGTTAACAGATGAGTCAAACAGTTGGAGGACTTCTATAAAGAAATGAAATACTTTCTATAACTTTAGTAACTGGAAACCAAGAGCTGCCTTGTATTACTGATTTTATTTTCAGCCATGGAAATAAACCAGAATGTTTAAATTGAATGACATTGTCAAAGAGGCCCAGGTATTTTATCCATAGTTTATTGTCATCAAGATGACTAATTGTTTGATGTGGCTTAAAGATAAGCTACCATTGAAGTCTAGCTATTGCTTTTGCTTGCTCGCTTTCTCTTTCTCTCTCTCTCTCTCTCTCTCTCTCTCTCTCTCTCTCTCTCTCTTTCCTTATTTCTTTTTTCCTTTTTGTTTTGCATGTGTGGTGCATGGATATGGGTGTGTATGTGTGTGTGTGTGTGTGTGTGTGTGAGAGAGAGAGAGAGAGTATGTGTGTGTGAGTGTGTGTGTATGTGTGTGTGTGTGAGTGTGTGTGTGTGTGTATGTGTGTGTGTGAGTGTGTGTGTGTGTGTGTATGTGTGTGTGTGTGTAGGCCAGGGTAGGATGTGGACCATCTTTCTGTCACTCCTTGCCTAGAGGCAAGGTTTCTCACCAGACTCGAAGCTCATTATCTGGCTAGGCTGGGTAGCCAGGAAGGCCTCAGGATTCTCCACTCTCTGTCCCCCAACGCTGGAGTCTTGTGAGTGCTGGGGATTTACACTCAAGTCCTCCTGCTTGCAGGGCAAATATCCTTGTCACTGACTCTCCTGTCCAGCTGCCCTTTTCTATTTTTGCCCCTTTTAATTATATTTTTAAGTTAGGGTCCAAAGTAATGGCTTTCATTATGATATTTTTTTAAAATAATTGTGTGTGTGTGTGTGTGTGTGCGCGTGTGCATGTATGTGTGTGTTTACATTGCTCATCCACTTCTATAACCTGCATAGCTCAGAAAAGTTGGTATTGGGTGGGTTGTACACACTCTGATGGAGACGTACCAGCAGTGGCCCAGAAACTCAGTGTATTTATTTTATACATCTGAATGCGTGGGTGGGTTTACTGGATACAGCTGAACAAGGAAATGGATTGAAGTCGTTTTGGTGGTGGGGTCTACAGGGGAGCAATTCCAGGCTGAGGAGGAAGCTCCGGTTGATACTTTCTGCACACTGCCAATAGTCATCCTTGGACTAGAAGGTTTTGCCATTTCTGTGGGTCGGAGACACTGGAGTGCTTGTCACGGCTGTACTCACATCAACAACACACATTTGCCTTTCACCTTTTAGATTCTCTCGGGAGTCTGGCTTACTTTACCAAACACAGTGAGCTCCAGCTCCATCAATTTTCCTGCAGTGTTGTGGTTTTGTTCTTCTTTACGACCAAATACAACTCCATTGAGTGGATACACCACACTTCTTTATCCACTTATCTGCTGGCGGGCATCTAGGCAAAGAGTGCAGCAGTACACATGGGTGAACAAGTATCTCTGTGATTCCGATTCCTTTGGGCACATGGCGAGGGGTGTTACATCTGGATCACACAGAAGCTCTGCTATTAGTGCTTTTTGGAGCCTCCAAACGGACTAGCAGACTTTCTCCCTGCCAGGGTGTAAGCGCTTTTTGCGCACACCCCTGCCAGCATTCTTATCATTTTTTAAAATTATAGTCATTTTCATTGAGGTGAGATGGACTGTCTCAATTTGCATGTCCCTTGTAGTCATTACATTTTCAATAGAAATAAATTCTTTATTTGAAATTTATTCCTAATAATTCATACAAACTTTAACTTCTTTTTTTAAACTTACAGTAGGGCAAATATGCTACAAAGTGATCAATGAGTACTTTCATTTGCAAAGTGGTTAATCTACGTTTGGCATTTAAAGACAGCTAAAAACACTGAACACAGCCATGAAGCAACCAGAACTTCGAATAGTTCTCTACAGTATGCATTTGACATTTCATTTATTTTATTTATATACATGCCAGTCTTACTGCCTGAGTGTCCTGATAATGGTTTGCCTTGTTTCCTCTCTTATTTTTCATACATGGTTCATAAATAATAATATTTTTTGCTTTAAACGTATTTGTGTTATTTTACTTATGCGACTCTGTATGTGTCCCTGTGCCTGTGCATGCGGGTGCCTGTGGACTCCAGGAGAGAGTGCTGGATCACATGGAGCCTGAGCTACCGGCGGTTGTGAGCTGCATCATGTCAGTGCTGGGAACCGAACTGCATCGGTTCTCTGATCCTCTGCAAGAGCAGTGTCTTAGGGTTTTATACCTGTGTAGAGAGACCATGTCCAGGGCAACTCCTATAAAGGAAAACATTTAACTAGGGCTGGCTTACAGTTTCAGAGGTATAGTCCATTCTCATCATGGTGGGATGCATGGTAGCATGCAGGTAGACATGGTGCTGGAGAAGGAGCTGGAAGTTCTACATGGGGATGGCAGGCAGTAGGAAGCAGCAGGCAGCAGGAAGTGAACTGAGACACACTTCCTCCAACAAGGCCACATCTACTCCAACAAGGCCATACCTACTCCAACAAGGCCACACCTCCTCCAACAAGGTCACATCTCCTAACAGGGCCACCCCCTATGAGCCCTTGGGGCTACTTTTTTTTTAAACTACCACAAGCATCTTGTGCTCTTAACAGCTGGGCCATCTCTTCAGCCCCAAATTTTTGTCTTTGAAAAGAGATTTCTCAAGTTCAAAGTGTTAAAAGAAACTTTCTTATCATGGTTTTCTTTATTACAAATCAAAACTAAAACCTATCAAATGCACTTAACAATCTAACGAAGGAGTTTTATTTTACTACTGACAATATTTTTTGAGTTGATTGATTTTGTCTTCTTTTTTAGAGCAATACATATTTTACATTTAACCTGTGATTGTTTGATATTTCAAAAAGTAATACCATTTTCAACTCAACCCATTTGTATAGGAGAATATGCAGGCATGACCTGGTGCCCAGCCTACTCGGCATACTGCACTTCTAAATAAGAAGCATGACACATCACACTCCGGAAGTCAGAACACTGAATTCTGAAGTAGCTGTAGCTAGCCTGCGGATGAGTCTGCACTCTCCATGTCTCTTTTAATGCACTTCTTGTGCCTAGACACCAGGTATGAGTGTTCACTCTTCAATCTCAGGCAATGTGCTAACCAATCACAGCTGATAGGCTTCCACTATATAAGTGGAATAAAGCATGCAATAAAACAGACACTGTTCCCTGAAACCCTCTCCAGAGTAGTTTATTTGCATGCCCTTACCAACCCACCCATGGGTATTGTTGTCTTGTTAGGGGATGCACAGGTAAGGACAGCACATTTACAATGAGTCCCAGGATGTGTGGACTTGAACTTAGAAGTCTGCTGTGTTGCTGATTGGTTGAGTGACTCATAATCATAGCTTCAGTTTCCTGAGTCTCTGGCACTTGACCAGTATGGTAAGGTGACTGAGCTACACAACATCTCAAATGTCTGGAAGCTCCCAAACCTTCTCTTATCTCACACAACATGATTGCAGTTCCAACTGTAGTGACAGACACTAGCATGGTTTCATGTGTGCTCTTCTCTAGTTCTGATTATTTTCTAGTTCACCCAGTCATGTAACTTCAGAGTAAGGTTTTGGTCAAAGTTCTTATGAAAGTTGACATATTGCCTCATGTTCACTGTTTCTGGAAGTCACGCAACATATGCTGAAAGCAGAGACCCAACTCTGGGAGAATGAAGACTACGCTTCCTTTCAGGCATTTCGCACTGTGTCCAAACACCAGGATGACATTAAGGGCCAAGGAAAAGTGGAAGGGCTTTGGAACAACAACACATTAGAATTTTTTCTTGTTAAAAAGTTCTACTGTGGATCTACCCACTTGATTCTAGAGAAAATGATAAGAAAAGGTGAGTATAACCTATAAGGTTTAATTGTAAAATAACGTTATGATGCTAATGAAAGGTTTTCTTTGGAAAAAGTTGAGCATATATATTATGACAGCAACAGAACAGAGATCTTTGTAGCAGACAAGTTCTATGCGTCTTTAAAGTCATCCGCCAACCAGCTCCTTCATCTACCAGTTGTTGGGGACATAGTCTGTGTCTGTCAGATTCTAAGAATACAGCAGTGAACACATGGGACTCCAACGGGAAAGCACACATGTTCCACTGTCAAGTGCAAAGGTAAGTGCACATGATCCTGTTCTTGAACAAGACTTACAGGACAGCATTGCTCTCATCCATTTCCTGAGCTCAACTCTTCAGACATAACAACAGGAAGACTGTATTTCAGAAGACAACATTGCCATTGCCACAAACATTTGAGTTAAACGCTTGCAAATAAGAAGAGTATAGTGGAAAAAAACACTTAATCTGGTTTTGATTATGAAGTCTGCCAAGAACAGCTGAAACCTCTATTTTTAGTAGATATAATCTTAGTAAAGATTTTCAAAAGCATCTATCTTTATATATAAAATTACTAGATTAAAAACATTTAATTTTCCCTGTGGTATATGAATATGTATGCATATGTGGATGCGCACACTTGTGTGCATGTTTGCAGCAACCAGAGGGTAACATCATAGGCCATTTCCTATTACCCTCCACCTTTTTCTTTTCTTTTTTGAGACAGTTTCTTCCTGAATCTGGATCTTGATGTTTTGGCTAGACTGGCTGCCTAGCAAGTCCCCAGGATCTGCCTATGTCTAGCCCCAGATGGCGGGCATGGTCCACTTTTACATGGGTGTGAAGCCAAAGGTCATTGTCAAGTGTCTTCATCTATTGTTCCTCCTTAGCCCCCTTTCTTGAGTCAGGGTCTCCCATTAAGCCTGGAGCTTGCTGGTTGGGATAGGTTTGTGGACCAGCAAGCCCCAGGGACCCTCTTGTTTCCATTTCTGGAGTGCCAAGATTATAGGCTGGTGTTTCTCTGGGTTCTTCCAGATCAGGCTCTCATGTTGGAGCAGCAAGAGCTTTCCTGACTGAGCCATGTCCCTGTCCCAGATTACAACTCCTTATATGCATTTCAGTTGCTTTTGGAAGTCTCTCCTCTTCTAACCGTTATACTAAATCGGAAGGTTCCTGCTTCATGCTACTTCCCATTTATTAGCTGAAGTCATTCTCTTGCTGAAGATAACATGAGTTTTGAGACAATAGTTGTAGACAACTTTAGCAAGCAAACTATGTAGAGCTGTTCATTCATGCCACTAAACACTGTTTAGAAAGACATTTTAAAGTAGGGGTACACATTTAAAACAAAGCCACTGTAATCAGTTTGCTCTGGAGAGGGGAGTGTGATGATAGGATGGTCCATCTGGATGTGTACAGACGTCTGTAAGGCTATGGAAAATTTTATAGACTACACTGGGCATTTGCTGGGCTATCAAGAAAGCCATGTTGTTATTATCAAGTGAAGTTAATTCTTAGTCATTAAAATATGTCTTATGTAAAAAGAAGTAAGACAGATTTCATTTGTGTAAATATACATTATATCTGCGCTCCTTAATTCACACAGTAAGGGAAGAATCCAAGAGAATGCCTCTAGCAGATGTTGGAGCAGGAACAAAGCTACTTTCTGATTACTGTGTTCTTTCAGAGTTTAGACATTTATAAATTGGTAATATTATTAAACTGAAACAGGTGTGGTTACTGGACATCGTGGGTTATGGATTTCCTGTTGCATTTTATTATCTCTTTATGAATTACAGTTGTAATGATCTCTGTGCTCAGTGGGAAGGTAACCACCGCATCACAGCACTGTGTGTTGAGCTGAGGTAGAAGAGATGGGAGATGCTGATAATGGAGGGAAGGCAGAAAGGACATACTGTCAACACAGGAGAATGGTACTGGCCAGGTTCCAGACAGCAACAGTCTCTCACGATGGCGGCCCAGAACAGGGACCTTCAGCCACTGCTGTCAGAAGTCCTGTAGCTCTCTCTGCCCGCTTACAAACACTGAGCACAGAAAAACATCTTTCCTCCTTCTTGCCAGGAACTATTGCTATTCCCCCATTAGAGCATTACCTCCACTGTTTTTATTCCTCTTAAATACACATATGCCCAGGGGGGACCACCCAAGGCAAGGTCTGCAAACTTAAGGATGACTAGTCCCGGCAAGGCTGGGAGTAAGGCGAGGGAAAATGGCGGTGACTGCAGAGAAGACTTCAGTCTGCTTCCACACTGAAGCCAAGTACATTAAACCCTTATATTTCATACACATTTTACTAAGTTTATATCGTAGCAGTTAATTCTTAAAAGAATTGCACCTGACAGGCTGTATCTACCCGTACATCTGCTGGCTCGGGTCTATCTGTCCGACAGGCCAGTGGGTGCTTATATGATCTCTCAGAAGTTAGGAGACCTGATTCACAATCTCAAATATATCACTCCTGAATTCAGCTGGACTGTAAATTCCCCAAGGTCCAAGTTGAGATTTCTGCATTCGGAAACCAAAAGAAATGGAGGACACACTCTGAGTAAGTTCAGGGACCTAGTTACAATGACTCTGTTTATTAAAGGTCTAAGCAGGAAGGTACAAGGCTTAGTGCAGGGGGGCAGGGAGGGTCAGCAGTGACAGAGCTGTCACCACCTAGGCTCTGAAAAGGGAGGAAAGGGTGAAGTTACGGGAGGCTGGATGTCTAGGGTTGGAATGAAGACTGCTCAGTCTGAGCCCATCAGAGGGCCCTGCAGAGGAAGGGAGCCAGGGCAGTAATCACCTTGTCCCTCTTCTTACTCCATCCAATTGACCTCCTGCCAAGGCTCCCACCGGCTGACTCCATCCGGAGGCCGTGGGCCTGGGAGCTGGTGAATGAAATTCATGTCAATGACGGCCTTATCTTCCTTTACAACATCTGCAAGAGTGGATTGCATTGAGTCGGCATTGAATCATGATAGAACCTCCTGGTCTTTGGTGTGTCATTCCCCAAATGCAGACATTAAGATGCTCTTCGAGGCCCCTCTCATCATCCGTCTTCCCACCTCACCATTTCATGACTGAGAATGTGATAGTTTGGGGAGAAATTCTGAGAACTTTGAGTACCTTGTCCTAAAGTCAAATATCATGTGTATCAAGAAATAAATTAATAAAAAGTAAAGACTGAAGACACAAAAACCAAGATAACGTGTTTTGAGCAACATTCTTTGGACTACAAATCAGGGAAATGTTTGCTGTCAGCTGTGGTAGCTTCTGAGAAGTCTTCACATATTTATATTCTGCAGCAGGGGAGGGGAGAGTGTTTTTGTTCTTCACATTATTAGATGCTTTCAGAAGAGTGGTATTGCTAGAATCTGCTGTTTATGAGTGATGATTGGTGGGTGCTGTCTACTGATGCCAAGTAAAGGGTTTATTTAGAGATGTTACTATAGTTCCAAAATGGGATATTAATTGGGAGAAAAGACTGTACAGCCTTAGAGATTCATTAAAAATTTATCTAAATTAAATTGAGATAAATGATACACCCAATATGATAATGCTCACCATATGGTATTACTGATATCACCACAAAACAAAGCATTCTTTGCTAGGTGTATTCTTCAACTTTAGGAAAGCAAGAATTTGCATTTAGCATCTCTTAAGTTTGTCTGTGATCATAAACAAGGATGAGAACAAAAGTTCAGAAGGTTCAAGGTCTATAGCTTTGAGATACGTTTGCTGCGTGATGTTTCCTGTGATTTCAAAATGTGTACATGTCACTCCTCAACAATGTACCCTCTGGTGGCCATCAGCATAATCCACGAGCTCCTTGAAGTTGTAGAAGGACATCGTCATTGATCATGTGCAGCTGGTGTCCTCACGTGGGACAGTGATCACGGTTTCACAGGGTGAGACAGATCCAGGGATGATGACAGCGGGGTGCCGAGCCACTTTAGATAGACATCAAAGCCAATCTTGGAACTTGGCATAGGTGTGGAATGATGCGAAATGAAGCACTCAGCTTTCAGAATTTCAAAGACTCACTTTAAGGGGAAAGCACTCCATAGATAAAAGTTGACGGGACAGCATGAACAGCTGTGCCAGGCTTTGCTTTGTGGTTACTCTGCAGAGCACAGCCTTTAGATGTACAAAGCGTGGAAAGGGCTGCCAACTTTCTAATTTCTTTTTCACCTACTCGGAGTGCCTGAAAGTAAAACATCTGTAACAAGGATGGCTCCCTCTTCCTCTCTACTCTTTCATACTTGGAAAGCATGTGGCAGGTCTCAGCTGTTAGTGGTATATATTCCTTGTTCCACAGCCAGCATCTAGACTGCTGGGATTTAGGAACACAGGGAAAAGGTTAGAGAAGGAATTCATTCACACTTTTGTCTCATTTTATAGATTACATAGTGGGACACAGTAGACAAAAGCACCAGCATCAGAGTACCTGGGATCGAATCCCGACCTCCACACTTCATAGTTGGTTATTCTGAGCAGTATGTGTTTCCTCAGCTCTAAGGATGTTAGTTGTGTGTATCTTAGATGAGGTCCTGCTTGTTGGAGCTCCTGTTATTAGTCATACTGTGGGTGTTTCCTAGGTGGAAACTAGTTCAATGAGGGAGAATGTTGACTTGAGTAGGACTTGTCTTCTCTGTGTTTGGAGTAGGAGTAGGCTACAGAGAGAGAGGAAAGAAGGAGGGAGAATTCAGAGTGCAGGATGGAATATTTGAGATTTACTCTGGACATCTCTTTTGTTTAAATAAAAACAAACAGCTTTGACATCCAGACTCTGGTCCATTAACTTTTTCTCCATCTTCAGTTTGTTCTTTATGACTGTCTTCCATTTGACACACAGTGTCACTCCAAGCTGGTGCAGGATGTGTTTTATGCAGGCATCCTTGGTCCTTTGGTACTCTCTGTAACCTTTCCTACTACTGCATTGGCTGATATGTGCAGCATGTTGCTTCAGGGTTCGTCCTTGTATGAAGAGACAAGAGCAGCTTTCGCCTTCATTTTTGTTTTCATAATCCTAATAAAATTTGTCAATCCTGTCCTAAGTGTTCAGATGGCTACTTTGTTCTGGCTTCTCATTTTATTGTTCATGTTTGCTAATGGCTCCATCATTCCGGAAAAATCAGCCTTTAATTATTTCTAATATATTCTCCATGAGAAAAGAAGAATTTTGAACATTTTTCCATGTACACTTACTTATAGATGATATTTGGTAATATTAATATCATAAAACTACTAAAATTGTAAAACACATGTAAGAGCAGTCACCTGTTAAATTCAAAGATAAGAGCAGTATTTTTGGTCTGAGTGTTTGTGGCTGCCCTGACTCACAGGCAAACCTAATTCCCTGGTAAGAGTGGTCAGTGCCAGGGTCTTTGGGAAGTGACCAGGTCATGAAGGTCCTAGTCACATGCACAGACAAAATCTAGATAATCCCTTCTGCCCTGTGAGGATACAGCTAGGCAGGGCCATCTGTGAAGAATGGAATCTCAGCAGACATTGCCTTGATCTTCAACTTCCAGCCTCCCGAACTGTGAGAAATAAAGGCTTGTTTTTTAAGCCACCAACTGATGGTATTTTGATATATTGGTCTTAAGGAACTATGGGGAACACCAAGGACAAAAACAAAACCAAGTGGACCTGAACGTATTACCTGAAAAGAGTAGCCCCTGTAACTTAGGGACACTTGCACATCAAGTGACTTAGACTGAAACTCCAGGTGTTTCTGGTTTATTCTTCAGTTTGCTCTTAGTACCACTGAAGTGCTCTAGGTCATAATGTAATTAGTGCATTACAAACTAGTTTTCTAGGATATCACAATTGGATAAATTCTTCCCATTTATCAATCTTTCTGCTATCTATTTTCTTCTACAAGCCAAGACCATTTTATATAGGTAAAACTCAGAGATGGCAACAAATGGGAATAGAATATTTAATAGCATTGTAAAAAGTGTGTTCTGTTTGGTTTTATAAAAGGATATTTTAAAAGAGGCTAAACACTGGGTTTTTTTCAGCACAGTTTGCTAATTTAAAAAATTTGTTGACCCTTTCTCCCAGTATACCCTTACTATGCTAACCTAATAAACAGCAAACCTACCTCTTCCAATGTCTACATTTTACACAGACATTAACTCTTTTTGTCACTTTTTACATAAGATGGGAATACACCTGGAAATATTAAAAATTTTATTTCTACAGATGAATAACTTCATTTCTTTTACTTTTCTGTGCCAGAAACAAATTAACTTGATAATTTCAAAATGGAACCTATCATGTTTAGCTCTCAATCGCTGTGACAAAGACCAGGACCCAGAGGAGGAAAGGGTTTACTTGGTTTACATGTCCCAATCATATTCCATCACTGAGGGACACCAGGACAGATAGTCAAGTAGGACAGGAGTCGGGAGGCAGGAACTAAATGAAGCAGGGACCATGGAGGAGTACTGCTTTCGGGCTTGCTCCTCAAAACTTTTTCAGCCTGTTTTATACCACCCAGGACCTCCTGCCCAGGGACGATACTACCCAAGGGGGATGGTTCCTCCCACATCAATCATCAGTTAAGAATTGCCTACAGGCAACCTGATGGAGGCAATCCCTCAGTAAAGGCACCTTCTTCCCAGATGACTCCAGCTTATGTCAAATGAAGAGCAAAACAACACACACACACACACACACACACACACACACACACACACACACACAGGACTAAGCAACACAGCACACAGCCATTTTCTCTAGGCAAAATCAGTGTCACAGAAAGATTAATCCAGATCTGAGTATCCAGTGTTTTTTTTTGTTGTTGTTTTTTTTTTTTACTATAATAGTGCATATAAATTGTAGATTAAATATTGAACTTTTGGAATGAAAGCAGAAATAATGCTGCCGGATGACTATACCATCTGTTGCCTCATGACCTATTACTAGCACTGAACACTTAACTGCATTCGATTCTATGTAGTGATATATTGTATACCCTAATAAACTTGCTGAAAGATCAGAGAAGCAGAGCAAGCCACAGCCACCAGTTCTTACCTCTACTAAATCCTCAGTCTAAAGAGAGTGAGTTCCTGTTTCCTCACGCCTTATAAATCTTTCTCTGCCCAGACATCACTTCCTGGGATTAAAGGTGTGTGTGCTTCCCAGTACTGGGATTAAAGGTGTGTGCCACCACTGCCTGGCTCTGTTTCCAGTGTGACCTTGAACTCACAGAGATCCAGATGTATCTCTGTCTCCAGAGTGATAGAATTAAGGGTGTGTGCCCCCACTGCCTGACCTCTATGTCTAATCTAGTGGCTGGCTCTGTCCTCTGATCCCCAGGCAAGTTTATTAGGATACACAATATATCACTACAATTCTAGGGCAAGTTTTTGCTGTTGTTAATTATATGCAATGCTTTTGGAGGGTCTGGCTGTGTTTTATACCATCTTTGTACAGTGGAACTTGTGTATAGTTCCTGATTCATGGCTGCCCAAGGTAAGTACCAAAGACCCAATTGAAACTAACTAATAAAATGATGAGCATGAGTGAAACTTGTTGGCATAGGCCGCTAACCAACCAGGCTGGTTCTAGCACATGTCAAGCCTTTAAGAAAATCTGTTTCAGGAATCCCTTGTTTTAATTTAATGTTTTGTATCTTTTTTCTCTTAATTTTTAAAATGAAGAACCACTTTCTCAATTTGGAGTCATGATTGCAATTATTGTCTGCATTTCTTGATTCTGTAATTCAGTACTTTCTGAGGTGGAAGTCAGCAACCCAAGCAGCATTTAGAATCTCGGATGACTAGCGGCAGGGAGGCAGTGATCTTGCACTGCCCTTAGTACAAAGCATCATTGTTTCACGGAACAGAAAAATCTCAACAATGTGCAGGAGACAAAGTGGGTTTCTGTGTGCGTCTAATTGGTGAATGTTCCTTTGATATAGCCTCCACACATAAAATAGAGCTCAGGGATAGTTGCATGAGGTAGTTATGATTATTTTACTCTGGTTTTTAAAGGTCCTAATCTTCTTTTAACATGAAATAGTTCACAACCATAGCAAAAGGAATAAATATTGACATTACTTTTTAACCTAATCCTTGAGAGAACTCAGCCAAACCTTCTACTTCTGCCATTGTTCACAACAATCTGTTGTTTCTTGGTCTTTCCCACTACACTGAAGACCTGATATTTAATGATTAGCAATGACCTAAGGTGAGAACATACTTTGCTTTTACACAAGAAGTAGCCTATTTCTACAAAAAAGAGCACAGTAAATGTGTTAAAAGAAGATCAAATTAACACAATGTTTTCCCAATTTCTGGGCCTAATTCCATTACTAAGCCACAAAGGCTTGATAGAAGTCATTTCATTGGTGGGTCTTCATTTTGACTAAAACAGGTTCTTTCCTATAATTGTTGAACCTTAAGGACTGTCTCAGGGCTCTGGCTAAGTTGATTCTGATTGTCATGCATTATATTCTATTTGAAGTCTATCATTGTTGACCTTGGGATTTATTTAAAGACTAAGAATCTTGAATATAATATGGAAAAAGCAGGAACCCTGAATGAGAACCACAAGAAAACCATGACATGATGGCTGGCATGGTGTTTATATGAAGCCTGATTTCTCCAATGTGCTAAATCTCTCCTTCAGAAGACACTACTCAGAAACAAAGGACCGGAGGTTATAAAGAACACGTCTTCCATTAATGTAAGATAGTGGAAGCATCAGCCTAAAGTGAGGCCTTTTTAACAACCTAGATGCTGTGGTCCCTCTCTTGATTTCCTGAATCAGTGTCTTAACAAGCCCCTCAACTTTCTATGACTCTCAAGTGTGACCATCTGTGGCTCAGTTGAAGCTGAAGAAATGCATCTGAGCAGGTATTAAGCAAGCCACTAACTGGAGGTCAAAAACACTGCTGAGCTATTACCAAAACTGTAGATGTCCTAGTTAGCCTGGGTTTTTTTTTTTAATTGCTCACATCTTTAAAAATTAACAGATTTTAATTTTTAGACAAGTTTTAGGTTCATAACAAAATTGATTAGAAGTGGGAGCTGTCCCTATATAGGTATAATGTGTGTGTGTGTGTGTGTGTGTGTGTGTGTGTGTGTGTGTGTCGGGAGTCAGACATCAACCTTTCTCTGTCCACCTTGTTTTTTGGTACAGGGTCTCTCACTGGGGTCTGGGGCTCACCAGTTAGGCTAACTAGGCTGGTCAGTGAGTTCCAGCAATATGCTTGTCTCTGCCTCTCAGCTCTGAGGTTTCCAGTAAGTGCCACCAAGTCCAGCTTTCTGTGTTGGGGACTGGTAATTGAACTGAAGTCCTCATGCTTTCGAGATGAGCACTTTATAACTGAGTCATCTTCCTGGCCCCCAGTTGCCATATGCTCTTGGTGTACATTCAATGGGTTCTGACAAATGTATAATGATATACACTTGCCTTTGTCATATCTACAGAATAAATTCATTATCATAAAATGAAAAGGAAGAGAAAAAGGGATTTTTAAGTAAATGAAACTCTTCTATAGGCTATGACAATGGTAGATACATATGGAAATATACATCAAGAGTGAACCATATTATGATCTATAGATCACAATAGAATAAATGCTACCTGAACAACAAAGAATCCTCCTATTCACATCACTGAACTCTCTAATTTCACCAAGTCTTCTTTGATGTCACTCATCAGAAGCTCTTTTGTTTTTGTTGTGTATCTTTTACATAATTCTGTTACATTTATACATAGATATTTCAATTTTGGATATATATATATATATATTATGTGGTCTAAAGTTCAAATTATGCTTGTTCATTATTATTAATATATATATAAAAGTTTGAATTTTGTACATTAGTCTTATATCTTAACCTTAATGCAAGAACTTATTAGTTTTGAGAGTTTATGTTATCAGTAAATGAGGTGGACCTTTCTTTTATAATATGCATACTATGTCTTTTTCATGTTTGTTCTTCTTTTATTAGCAATTTCTTCTACTACCTGTTGCGAGGAATGTGAGGCGAGGCGTGCTTGTTTTGTTACTGATCATTTGGCTTTTTGCGGCAGGTTCTTAGGTAGCCTGTCATAGCCTTGAGTTTACTGTGTATCTGAGGCCCTGAGACCTCTGATCGTCCTGCTTCTACCGAAGACCAAGTCACATCACGCGCCGGCAGGCATAGCTGTTTGTGATCGTAATTAGACGGTTTGAGTGTTTCATGACGTATGATGTCACAGCAGGAGTGTTATAGATTAGGATTCCCCCTCTGTTCTTGCTCACTGGGAGATTCTTTTCTTAATCATGAACAGTTTCAAACCATGAAATATTTTGTCAAATGTAGTTTGCACCTATTGATGTAATCATATTGATTTTTCTTTTCTTTTTTGATTTCGTGACATACTTTAATTGAATTTCAGGTAATGAACAGACCTTAAGATAAATCCTAATCAGTCATGATCTGTACTTCTGTTTATACTCTACTGATTTTGATTTATTTTCTCCTCCTTTATGTATCATGTTGTATATTCACAAGAGCTGTGTGTGTGTGTGTGTGTGTGTGTGTGTGCGCGCGTGTATGTGTGTGTGTGTGCGTGTGCGTGTGCGTGTGTGTGTGTGTGTGTGTGTGTGTGTGTGTGTGTGTGTGTATGTGTGTATGTGTAGTGAAGTCTTGCTATGCGACCTGTCTGGTCTCAGACTTATGATAGTCCTACCTCATATTTCATGTACTGGGTTTGCAGGCATGAGCCCCCATGCTCATGTCTAGTTTTCTTTTAATATGGATGCCACTTTGGTACTATGGCAATGTTGGCTAATGAAATGAGGCTCCCTGCTTCCATATTCTGAAAAAGACTGTAAGAAATTGTTATAACTTCTTTTTCAAACATTTATTTTTATTTCTGTGTCTGTGTGAGCATATGATGTGGGTGCAGGTGTCTGAGGATGCCTGAAGAAGGCATCAGCTCACCTCAGTCATAGGTGGTTGTGAGCCGCATGACTTGGGTGCTGGAAACTGACCTCAGATCCTCTAAAAGAGCAGTAAGTTCTCTCATCTGCTGAGCCTTCTCTCCAACTGCTGCTATAATTTCAAAAAGATTTGGTACAATTTACAGATGAAATATAGCTGTTCATGAAATTTGTCTATTGTATTTAGATGGTAGGTTTGCAGGCCAGAGTTGCTCATATTATTTCTTAGTGATTCCTCAGTATTTATGGAGTTTTTAAACAGTGATAGCACTCATCTGCGTCTTGTTATTTTCTCTCCATGTTTAGAACTTTATTCATTGCTTCTCTAATTTTATTATTTATTTTCTTCTATTATATTTTATTTTACTTTTATCATTTATAAAGGTAGAAAATCAGTTATTGGTACTAGGTACTAACATATGAAGTTAATGCCATGCATGTCCCTCTGAGCACAGTTTTCTCTGCGTCACATATACTTTGACAAATTGTATTTGATTAAAAATATCTAACAATTTCTCTTGAGACCTTCAGTTTTGGCCACGTGTTCTTCTGAAGTATTTTGTGTATTCCCTAAGTACTTTTAGATTTTTGTCTTTCCTTCTCCTATTGATTTCATTATGAACTAAAATGGGCACTGTATGATTTTCATTTCATTGATGTTCTTGAAGATTTCCTAGTGGTCTATCTTGATGATTGCTCCCAGTGGGCTTTAGAAGATGTGCGCATTCCTTTTCTTGGATGAATAGATCTGTTGGTTGACAGAACATTGCATTCCCCTGTGTTGAGTCGAGTTATCTGGCCCATCCTTCTCCGATACAAGTTATGTTGAACTCTCCAACTGTAACAGCAGATTCGTGTGTGTTTCCTTGGAGCTTTATCAGTTTGCTTCGTGTATTTTGCCATGTGGCCGATGGATGACTTGTTTGAGAACTGACCTCTTATGAAATATTCTTTCTTTAGCCTTGATAACATTTCCTCTTCTGAAGTTTATTCTATATAAAGAAAAGTACCCACCCTTCTTTTTTAAAAACTAATTTATTACTGTCTTTCCTATACATCTATGTATTCTTTTACATTCAAAGATGATTTCCTGATAGAGACCAGATGGTTGAGTCTTCTTTGGACAATTAAAACTTAAGGTGATTTTTGATGTAGTTGGAGCAATATTTACTATGTTTGTTATAGTTTTTTAATTTGTTGTACTTATTTTTTGGTTCCAATTTTATCTTTCACAGATGTTCAACCTTCTGGGTTTTATTTGAGAATTTTTTTATTTTATAATTTGATTTAATTTTACATATCAGCCACGGATTCCCCTGTCCTCCTCCTCCCCCCCCCCAGCCCACTCCCCATTCCCATCTCCTCCAGGGCAAGGACTCCCCTGAGGATTCAGCTCAACCTGGTAGATTCAGTCCAGACAGGTCCAGTCCCCTCCTCCCAGGCTGAGCAAAGTGTCCCTGCATAGGCCCCAGGTTCCAAACAGCCAGCTCATGCACTAAGGACAGGTCCTGGTCCCACTGCCAGGGTGCCTCCCAAACAGTTCAAGCTAATCAACTGTCTCACTTATCCAGAGGGCCTGATCCAGTTGGGGGCTCCTCAGCTATTGGTTCATAGTTCATGTGTTTCCACTAGTTTGGCTATTTGTCCCTGTGCTTTTTCCAATCTTGATCTCAACAATTCTCACTCATACAATCTCTTCTCTTTGTCGCTGGTTGGATTCGTGGCGCTCTCTTTCAGGGATCATTTCTATAGTTCGTTATTTGAGAATTTTATATCATTACATTTTTCCTCTTTCTTAACATATCAAATATGCTTTGGACATTTTACTTAATGCTTGCCCTGGGATTTACAACATATACTACAAGTAATCAGGCTCACTACAAATAGTATTATTCTGCTCCATGGGTAAGAGAAATCTCTTATAATGTCTAGCTAGTCCTAATTTCCATTCCTCATCTCTTGCCTTATTGCTGTCATTTATTTCCTTCATTTTAAACATATACATAAATACATAATGAAAAGTATTATTTCTATTTATTATTATTGTTATTATTATTATTATTATTATTATTATTATTATTATTATTTAGTTTTTGAGAGAGGGTTTCTCTGTGTAACAGTCCTGACTGTCCTGGAACTCCCTTGCAGACCAGGCTGGCCTTGAACTCACAGAGATCTGCCTGGCTCTCCCTCCATAGTACTGGCATTAAAGCCACGCACCTGGCTATTTCTATTATTATTTGAACAAACTATTATTTGTTAGATCACTTATGAATTATTATTTTATTTTTGCTTACAGACATTCCCTTTCAGACGCTCTTCAATTATCACAAGACTTCCATCTTCTGACTGATTTTTCTCTTTCTGAAGAACCTCTTTACTTTCACACTTTTTACAGGGTAGATTTACTGACAACAGATTTCCTCAAGTTTTCTTTGTAGAAAAGAGTCCTTTTCTCTTTGACTTTGAATAGATGATTTTAGAAGAGAAAGAATTCCAGTTTGGCATTTTCTGTATCTTCCAACATTGCTTTATTGCTTTTGTTTTCTTCTGTTTTGCTGAGAACTCAGATATGATTCTCATTTTTACTGTATAGTATTGAAGAGATTACTCTTTGATATGTGTTCCATAACTTAAGTATAAGGTAATATAATATTAATCCTTGGTTTAATATTTTTACATTTACCCTACTTTTAGTGTTCTCTTATCTTTCTGAATCTGTGGTTGTGGTTTGCCTGACTTTAATTTGGAGACATTCTCTATTTTCAGTATCATTTCTGACCTTTCTCTTTGCTTTTTAACTTCTTCTTACATGGATATTAAACCATTTGACATAGTCTCACAGTTCTTTGATACTTTTTTGTTGCTAATCCAGAATCTATTTTCTTCTATTTTTAATTTTCAGAATTTCTCTTTTAATAGTCTCAAACTCAGAAATTCATTTTTTTATGTATTAAGCAATTCATTAATAATTTTTAAATACAGCTAGCTTACAAACTCAAATATTTGTAATATTTGGAACGTTTTAGGTCTGTGATCTCTCCCAGTGGCAGTTCCTTCCTGGTGTGACTGGCCATGTTGGATTGTGAGTCTCTTTCTGCTGCACTGTGGGGCTGTGTCCAAGCAGCTAATGCACTACAATTGCACTTTTGAAGCTATATTGTGTTTCTGTAAGTTCTTTGGGTACATTCTCAGTTGCTAGACCACTGTCCTGGCCCTGAAATTCCTGTCCAGGGAAGAAGCCTTGCATCAGGCAATGTTGTGGAATATTCCTTTACACTGTGTGAAGATGTGTCACTGTGATTGGTTTAATAAAGAGCTGAATGGCCAATAGCTGGGCAGGAAGAGGTTAGGCAGGACTTCTGGGGACAGAGAGGCCTTGGGGAAGAAGAAAGGCAGAGTCTCCAGCAGAGGCAGAGGAAGCAGGACATGCAGGAGGAGAGGTAACAGCCACGAGCCACATGGCAGCGTGTAGATTAATAGAAATGGGTTAACGTAAGTTATAAGAGCTAGTTAGGAACAAGCCTAAGCTAAAGTCAAGCTTTCATAATGAATAAGGAGTCTCCATGTTGTTACTTGTGAGCTGCTGGCAGGACAGAAAAAGACTCATTACAAGGCAAAGTTGGATTTTTAACTTCCATTCAAGACTTTCTTTCTTGCTCTCTTTTTTCTTTCTCTTTCCCCATCCCCCACGCTTGGGAAGCAAATGTCCCTGACGCTTGGCTTCTTGTGGGGACAGAGTGTGATTTCTATTCCATGCATTGGATGCCTAGAACGAACACCTAGAACCAGGTTCTCTGCAGAGAGGTCAGTTGTAGTGTTGTTCTACTTGCCCCCAATCTAATGTGGGCCAGACACTGACATCCAGGGCTTCATCCTCTTTTGGTTCAGACATTCCTTCAGGGCCTTAGTCTGGTCTTTTACTGAGCTCAGCAAAGTCTATTTCATTTTTCTTACACTCTCCTCCTCCTCCTCCTCTTCTTCTTCTCCTTCTTCTCCTTCTCCTCTTCCTCCTCCTTCTTCTTCGTCTTCTTCTCCTTCTTTTGGCTTTTAGAATTTCTTTTAATATGTAGATTATCTGCCTGTTCACATTCTCCACCTGTCATTGTATTGCCTATTTTTACTATCAGAATATTAATCATAGTTTAAAATTTTTCCCAATTTGATAATTCCAACATCCTGGTCACACTTTCCTATGGTTCTGAAGACTGTTCAGGAATATTCTCTATCATTCTGTTCTGCTAGCCAGTGCTTGGCTGAAAGGGAGGCCTGGTATACTGGGCAATGTTGCTACTGCACATGTCCATTTGATAAAGTAGGATATAGAGCTACATAGTCCTATGGCAGGTCTAATGCTTGGGTGTCCCTGATTGTGACCTTCATCATTTCTAAGTCCCCTGGCCCCCACACCCAGTCGTCTCTTAGGTTGGATAGATCAGCTGACAGAGGCTGGTTTTGCTGTTTTTCTTCTTAGGTTAGGCATGATATAACACCAATGGTTTAGGTTTGAGTAAAATAGTCTTAAGGTCAGGCCTAGCTCAAAAGAACAGAACGGTATTGCTTTTATTTCTTCTTCATAGAACAGTTTCCTTTCCCCTCCTCTGCCAGAAGCATAAAGTGTTTCTGTAGGTATTCAGTGTAAGGATGTAATGAAAACAGCTAGGAGTGAAAAGACGATCGTCCCCTGCCCTCTAGAATGTTGCCCTCCTTTGTATTTCCACTTGCTTCCGCAACATTAGAAGGCAGAGATTTTCTGTGTGACATCTGTTCTCTGACAGAGCTAAGAAGTGTTGTTTCAGTTTCACTTAGCTTAACTTTTTACTGGTCAAGACAGAGTAACACTTAAGCTCTATATACACCCTGTTTTTATGAGGCTGTACATGTACCGTGGATACCAATCTTGATTACAAATAGTTGTCATGGCAGTGGTACCTGTCTCTTTCAGACTCCTGTAAAAATAGCTACTAAGTTCCTATACTTACTTACATTTTTCCATTTAATTACAAATGACACAGGATTACAAACAGAAGAATTTATTGAGGTACAATTAGACTGGCATGTCCACGAAAACAACAACAACAACAACAAAATGGAAGGTCAGCACAGACATAAAGGTTGTCTTCTGACCTCCATGCATGTGCCGGAACATGCCTATGCCCACATCCGCTTCCACATACACACATACACAAATGGATATACACATGCACACATGATCACACACAGAGAAAATAGTGCATATACAGATTTTTTTTGTTGTCATTATTCCATAAACAACAGTATAACAAATGTTTTACTTAGCATTTACATTGTAGTAGAAATTAAAAGTAATCTAGAGATTATTGAAATATGCAGAGATATGTACAGATCATAGGCAAATACTAAAAAATTTTATATAAGAGGCTTAAACATTCTCAGATTTCTGTATTGGCCAGGTGCCCTGAATCAACCCTAACAGATGATCGGGAGTATCCTGTCTCTTCATTAGAGCAAACTATGAAGTAATACGGAAGAGGGTTGACGTGCTTAAGCAGGAGCCACCAATAGAATGGCTGCTCAGATCTTTATCCAAACCCCGTCGTTGCCTCAGGTTCGGAACACTA
>CABHPP010124134.1:9044-19939 GCA_902168425.1 Peromyscus attwateri
TGTGTATGTGTGTGTCTCTCTCTCTGTGTACATGTATGTCTCTGTGTATGTGTCTGTGGTGTTTGTATGTGTATATGTGCGTGTGTGTGTGTGTCTCTCTCTGTGTGTACATGTATGTCTTTGTGTGTGTGTGTGTCTGTGTGTGTGTTTGTGTATGTGTGTATGTGTATGTGTCTGTGTGTCTCTCTGTGTACATGTATGTCTCTGTGTATGTGTCTGTGGTGTTTGTATGTGTGTCTGTGTGTGTTTTTATGTGTGTCTGAGTATGTGTGTATGTACATGTGTGTATATCTATGTGTGTGTATACATGTATGTCTCTGTGTGTATGTGTGTCTGGGTATTTGTGTATGTGTGTATGTATGTGTGTGTACATGTATGTCTCTGTGTGTGCATGTGCCTCTGTGTGTTTGTGTGTCTGTGTCTGTGTGTATGTATGTATACGTGTCTCTGTCTGTGTATATTTTGTTAAAAGCTGGTTAAGCTCAGCTCTGTCCAACAGAAGACTCTCCAGAGACAGTCTTTAGTTTTCAGTTTCTGCATAGTTTCTGTGCAGCTGCATGCACAGCCTAACTTCTTTGCTTCTAACTTCTCAGGCTAAATTCTGCTTGTCTGCTAGCAAGTCAGCGCCTAGCTTGTTTCCTTGAAGTTCCTCACTTAAGCAATTCAGCGTAGACACTGCTACTGCAGGATACCTTTTCACGTCCTTTAGGCTCGCTACAGTGCACTGAACTCTTGCCTCTCTGCTGGATTATTGGATAACTGGGCAAGGGGACTGCATCTTCCTGCTGTATTCTCAGGCCATAACAAGGTCAGGGAAAAGCCAGGCTGATGAATGAATCATGAGCGTATTGGTCACGATCAGCCTGTGTTTCTCTGTTAAATGATTTAGCGGGCTGATTGCTTAAGCTACTCTTTCCCAATTATTTTTCCAGTATCTAGGAAATCAGTATTTTTCTAGGAATCAGTTTTTCTACAAATCTTCTCTTGTTAACAGCATTTCGAATACTATTTGGACTAACATATTCCAAAGTAGCCCCCTCATCACCATCACACTACGAGGCTGGTAATTTCTTCAATCCTACTTCTACTTTTCAGCGTTGAGAATGAGAATTTATTTCTGTTTAAGACTCTTTTCTAGACAAAACATCGGTTGAAAATCTCTAAGTTATTCATTATAAGGACAGGATAATTTTGAAGGCAATGCACAGAAAGGAAATTCAGTCCTTCCCATAACAATGATTGTCACTTACTGAGTTCCTAGCATATGCCAGGCCATTTCATTCTCATTTCCTTCACAAATATCTACTTAGCGCAGACCGGTGGCAAGGCTTTAAGTCTAGTGGCTGTTTAATTTCACGTTTGGCATACACGGAGTCCTTCAGTTAGAGTGCTGTCCTTGGTCCTTCCGGGCAGCTATTTTCACTGTTCTGTGAGGAGGACACAGGCACCCGAGGTTAGCTCTCTCCTGTGGTTAACGAGTTTCCAACTAAGACTCAGATCCAGGACTGTCTTTCTTTGCAGTGAGCGAACCCTTGACTATTCTACATGCTTCTGAGAAGGACACCACGGAGAACGTCTGGGCTCCTGGTTAGAAGACCTCAGTGAGACAGTGAAGGGACCTTGGCTCAGGAACTTGCTATATGCATGAGTTTTGATGTGGTATTGTTCTTCAGCAGAATTTGGTTCCTCCTTAGTAGTGTAAGACTGATTCTACAGTGTTACTGTGATGAAATGGAGTATTTTTATATTCATATTTAATTTTATTGTTATTTATGTGTATGTGTGTGTACAGGTGTCTCTCTGTGTGTATGTGCACATGAGTGCAGGTATCTGCAGAGGTCAGAAGGGAATATTAGATTCCCCTGGAGCTGCAGTTACATGAAGCTGTGAGTCACCAGACAGGAAATCAAACCACTGTTTTCTGCAAGGAACAGAAAGTGCTCTTAAATGCTGAGCCATTTCTCCAGCCCCGGAAGAGGAGTTTCTAAGTTAAAACAAAAACAAACAAACAAATAAAAAAACCCCAAAAAACTTTAGAACAATTGCTAGCATAAAGTGGTAATCAAGGAAATGTTGGCGTCACCTGAATTACAAATTCAAAATGTAAAATCTTCAATCCACGTTTAAGCTTTCTTTTTAAGAGTACCACGACTAGTCATTTAGAGTATCTGAATACTGAGTCCAATTGCTCAGGTCATCTCTAATATTTTGTTTTCTGAATAACACCAGGTTTAGGTTCCTAAGGTGAATCAATAAGGAGTTCACTCAGAGGGCTAGAAAGACAAAATCTGCTCTTCTGGACAATGACTGCAACAGGCTACTTTTTTGGACATTTTTTTCTTTTCGTGTATTTTATTTCAGCATTCAGAAGCAATATGGAGGAAAAAGGAAGACATCACGAACGTGGTAAATTTCCATGGAATTCTAAGGCAGCATCTCTCTGCAGGAGCTTTAAAGCTGCCACAAACTCGCCTCTATCACGTAGGCAGCTCAAAAAAAAATAAATAAATAAATAAAAAATAAAAAAAAAAGTAGGTAGCTGGACTCAACCAATGTTTTAAAATGTTGGAATGACCTTTTTGGAGGAGGGGGGAGTGGTTTGAAGGGGGAGGCTGTGGGGGAGCAGGAGGAGGGATGAGGGGCATCTGTGGTTGGTATGTGAAATGAATAAAAATTTCTTAATTAAAAAAAAAGAAAAGAAAAATATCTCAAACCAGGGAAGATGTTTATTTTCTAATCAATCATTGTATGGTATAAACCACGCACGGGGAATATGGCTTTGTTTTTCATGTCCCTAAAAACAGATAATGTGGAACATGATTTCACATATCGGTTGTTCAGTTGTGTAACAGCCTTTGAAATCATAAAAGAAAGAAAAAATAAATTAAAAATAAGAAAAGAGAAAGTGTTGGAATGATTTTTTTTTAAAACTCTACCCTGTATAACTTAAGAAGCTATCTGATTTACAGATTATTATTGATTTTTCATCTTATTGTGAATTTTTCTTTAAGACTAGCTGGTCAACTACACAGGAGGAGAAACAGACTTGGCGAAAAAGACAGTGTCCACCCTCTGCCGTAAGCACATAGGTGTTGACAAAAGATCTTGACTGTCAAGGATCATTTAAAACCAATGAATTACAAATCAGGAGGTCAGGGCGAGCCAGCAGTGATGATGCGGCTTTCCGTACTTGTCTTCACAGAGGAAGTGTTAACTAGAGCGATTTTCGCCTCCATTCTTTTTCCCTCGCCGGGGAGAAATGTGCAGCTCAATTTTCCCCTTGGTTGAGAAGGTGCTAATTTGTCTGACTGGCCGTTGGAATCCGAGGATGCTCAAGGTACCCTTGATGTCTCAGACCTTCATGCTGAGTGAAGCGCACCCCGGATGCATCAATGTTTAGGAGATATTCTATATCTCATTAGGTAAGGACAATATAAACCATGTGAATGCAGATGGGATGGGAACTTGTCCCACGCCAAAGAGAAAACCTTCAGCTTGTTATAACTAAAGCAATTTCAGAATCGCCTTCATGTAACTAAATATTTCATTAGACTTTAACTATCTTTTGTACTGTAGAAAACTTAAATGACCTTTCCCCTACTTGCTTCCCATTTCTTGGGAGGAGTGATCTTCAAATCCTGTCTTTTATTGATTGCAGTACCAATGAGCCTGTATCAAGAAGGCTCCAAAGAGAGATGGCAACATAAATATGAAAACTCTAATTCCTTTTCTTTTTAATTGCATATTTATTGATTTTTTTTCATATACTTTCTAAAGCCAAGAATTAACTGTATGAATGACCTTTGCATATTAACTAAACCCTCGTTGGTAAACTGATGCATCATTGAGAGAAAAAAGTCTTGTTAGAGAAAAACATTTTTTGTAGCATTCAATTCTTCCTAAGTCTCAGCGTTCATAATATCAGCATACACATGTAACCCTTCCTATGGGCTAGGCACTGTCTGAAGTGCTTTCATTCATATTAACTCAGGTAAACCTCTTAATTAGCTCCTGCTGCATGTTGTTATTATTATTATTATTATTATTATTATTATTATTACTATTATTATGAAAGTGGTGCCAGTAATTACACAGCTATGAGAAGGGCATAGTCCAAATTGATCTTAGAATGTCTGACTTCAGAGTCTCACTCCGAACTCCAGCTCTGTGCCGCTTTTTCTCATGTATGGAACATCTTCCAGGAAAGACAAAGTATGCCGGAAAGGACTATCCTGTGCCCTGAAGGGGGAATATGTAGTCAGTAACATCGCCCATGACATCTGTCAACATTTGTTTTCTAAAAAAAATCCCCAATTATGGAACTAGCTTTTAGTATCTGCAGTCACATTTTATTAAAGAATGGCGGCCTTTCATTTCATGATTCAGTTGCCCCATCCTTGTTAACCATCGTTGGTATATAGTCAACTATCTTTACAAGATTTTGAAGAGGGCTAACGTCAGGTTGAGTTAACTGGAGTAGTGAGATCATATTGTAAAGGTTTTATGAAAGAAGTTATGGCCGTAGAGTAGATCGGTGTCCATCAGTTTTGATTGTACGTCCCCTGAGGGGGAATATGGGGAACTTCTGCAGCCCAGAGTGGAATTTGAGTCAGATTGAGCAGATGTTCTGGGTGGACTTTCAAAGCTTTCTGAGTGGTTTCAATGCATAATCAATAAAATAATTTTTCTTCATTTTCTCCTTTGGCTATTTCACACCTGTATGCAATACTTTCTGGTTATGTTTACCCCCACCTTCTTCTATATCACTCCCACACCAGTTAACCCACCTCTTCCTTACAAGTCATCCTCACACGTTCATGTCTGTGTTTTACTTTGTCACCCACTGAGCTTAACCAGGGCCATCCATATAACCATGGTTGTAGAACCATAGGTTTTGGGCTATCTCTTAACCAAGGCCATCCATATAACCATGGTTGTATAACCAATGGGTTTTGAACTATCTCTTGGAACCTGCTGGGCTCACTGGGGGTACATACTGATCCCCCCCCCCCCGCCAGAATCCACTAGCCAGTGTTCAGCAAGGTGAGTATAGTCTTGTGAGCCTTTCCCTGACAGTCATGATTGATGATGCGCCAGTGCAGAATACTATAGCTGTTAGAGAGCATTGGCTGTGTCTTGCTTGGAAGATTCCATTTTGTAGCTCTTCTCAATACCTTTTAGCTCTCAATACCTTTTGCTCTCCTTCCCCACTGGTCCCTTAGCCTTAGAAGTGGTGGTGTAAGTGTCTTGTTTAGGGCTGAGCACTCAGCTGTCACTCATTTTCAGCATCCTGAGAAGCCACAAGTCTATGTGTCCGCCATAGTTCATTACAAAGAGAAGCGTCTGGTTAAGGCTGAGTGAAGTAATACATGGAAAAAATGATGTAAAACTCTATATCTAATCAGAAAACACTTACAGCAAATATTAAATGCTTTTTTTCCTCCCTGGAGTTTCTTTTGTCTGAATCAGGAGTTGCAATATAATTACTTGAATATCCTAGTACCTGGCAGATAGATTTACTTTGAAAGTCTAAGAATAATTTGCTAAGGTTTTTACTAAATGCAAGCAATCTCACACAACACTCAAGAGTCAATATAAAACGGAAGCATATTTTGATAATTATCCATTTATCCTTGAAAATTTGGCGATGATTACGTATCTACAATGCACAATTTTAGGCATGTGTTCTGGTCACCTTCCCTTTCACCATCAAGAGTCCTGGTTACTTTCTCTACTTGCTGGCTCACGTGACCTTGGTGCTCACGTGTTCAGGCTTCCACCTTAGCACAGTCCTCCCAGACGCACACCCAAAGGGTGGGAGATAAATGAGAATTTATCTCACGACTTTGGTTCCTTTCAAGGTTTCCTCAAACTGAAGGCAGAGTGCTTGCTGCCTTCAAGGTCACTTTCCCTCAGGCCGTATCACACTTGGGGTTCTTTATCTCTCCCCTTCCTCATGCTTTTATGCCAAGGAGGGAAAGAAAATTCTAACGATGCCAGTTTGTAATGCTCGCGCCACCTCTAGAGGTTACTTACATACAGCTCATACATTATCATAGCTTCTGGGAAAAGAAACGCTTCTCCAGTCACCCCACTTTGGGCCAGGCAATTGGTTTCTTACTGGGACTCACTGATACAGTACATGATAACAACCGAGCCTGCCCTGCCTGACAGTGTCCTGAAGACACTGGATTGGCAACACACTGCAGTATATATTAGAGACAGGGTCTAGCATGGGAATGCACTAGAAGTGCTTTTAGAAGTGCCTCTGCCTCTGTTGTCATAGGTGAGTCACAAGTTAGACTCTGTGGTGCACTGCAATTATGCTACTTACAAGCAAAAATTCAAGGCCACCCCCCCCCCACACACACAGATGTCTGCATAGCATAACCTTTATTAATTGTGTAGCTCATCAGTTGCCTTCAAACGCTTCGGTATTTGCCTGCATTTCCCTACATGAATACTTTTGCTCATCCTACTAACTCTTCAGACTCCACCACCTAGATCAAGTGCCGTCTATGCCATGAAGCACTCCTGATTTTTCTCAGCTGAAGGGGCACAGGTGTCTGTATGATCCACTTTCTCTCTGCATGCCCTGTGGCACTTTCTAGCTTGACCTGCATCTCGGACATGTTCTGTCAGAGCAGGCAGGCTCTGGCCACACGACTGTAGTTTCCCATGTTTTGCTTTTCTTAGCTGTAAAGAGAGCAATGAATTCCTGGTGAATGCTGGTGTTTGTATTACATAAGGTAGGCGGAGTATTTCAAATAGCGTGACAGGTGATAACTATTAGGTGTTTTATTATAGTTATATCATTGTCTAGATATTATTTAGGCTCATATTATTCCTCTAATTTACTGTGGGATTAGAAGAGTGAGCCATTCACCCCAGATTCAGCACTGGCTTGTGGGTAGTTGCAGGTCATGCACTCCTTTGCTGGTATGGATACCAAGCAGGTAGCCCAGACAGAGACTTAGTTTCTGGGTTCAGGTGTGATGTCTGTCACCTGGTGGTGGGCAAATCCCTCCCTCTCAATTTGTCTCAGTCTTCTCCTCTAGGGATGGAGGCCACATCTCTGCTCTTTCTCAGCTTTGTTGATGACATTGTTATGTAAATCATCTGACAGTGCCTAGCAACAATTAATAAAATAAAGAGCATTATGAACAACAATGAATAATAAAAACATCATGAAAGGAGTCACAAGTAGCAAAGAAAGTAGTCCAGGGGAGGAAAAAAATACCCACAATGCAAAAAAGATTACAATGAAATGACTACTATATTGAAGGTCTAAAATTACAGTAAAACCGTATTTCTGATAGATAAGAAAGCATCTGAGGTGGAGAATTATGTCAGGACAGGGTATCCTTGTACAAAACTGCTCTAGTGATGGGAAAAAGATTCATAAAGTCTATCTCTTGCCAAAGGGTATGTCAAGTGTGAGATTTACACTCCGCGAGAGTTGTGGATTGTGATACATGCCATTTATTTGCGTGTCAGTGACTCCATAATCATTCCCAGCCAGGGCCCATTGGCGTCTCACTGACCTCCCCTTTCCACTCTGTTCATTCCTCATTACATACCAGATGTGTGCTCTGATGAATGGCCAAAAATCTAGGTGAATCAAGAGTGGCAGTCTAGAATAGACAGGAGCTGTGTCCTGCAGTGATTCATTCTAATTACACCCAAATCTAACTAATGGGGAAGTCAGTGCCGTCGGGAGAGGGAGAGGAATGTGGCTCCGGTTCCTGCCTTTTTCTTTTCCTAGAGACTGACCCCAGTGAACTGTTGGGACTTGATAGCCATAATCAATAGCTTGGAAAACAATAAGGTCAGCACAGGGAAGATTCAGATTTTCTACCTCCAAATGTAATGGAAACAAGACTGGTGTGCTGAGCCATTGAGGTGAGTCTGACCTTAGCTGACTGACTGATGGAAGCCCAGGGCAGAAGGAGAGATAAAGGGGAGCACAGGGGAGACATGGCTGTAAATATACTCCCGGCATGATCCCTAAGTCTGGTCTGCAGGCCTGCTGACGCCTGACTTTGCTATTGTATTAAGAGGAGAAAATCCAAGTTCAGCTAAGACAGTAACGGTCTTTAAAAACTTTCAGGAATGCCGTGTCGACATGCATATAAGCACCGTCTCTCTAAGGGCCTCCACTCACATGTTTCCAAGGTCTCCGCACATTTGGGCTAATTCCATTAGTTTGCTTTTATTTCCTAAATAATAACTTCACATACAATTCTGTTTGAAAGCAAGCGATTATTGCTGTATCTCAAAACTCCCACTGGAACTTGTGGCTTGGAAGGCCGGTTTTTCTACACAGTAAATGCATGTCTAAGGGGTAGTGTAGGCCTGCTTGTTGCTGAATAGGTTGCTCTCAAAATAGCAGATTGTTCCACTATATCTCTGCGAAACACTTTAGGATCTCATTAGAAAATGTGGAGGCAAGAAGTGGACTTGGTTGTTAAATAGATGGTGTCACCAAATTTGGAAGTTATTTCGATAGGGTTGATGTATCTGAGTTGAAACCTGAAGTTACATGACAGCGGCGGTCTAGGTGAAAAGACATTTTCTGTATTAGAAGTACCTTTAATTTTTTTTCTCAAAATATATAAATGACTCCAAAAGTTTTCTGATAATCAAATAATGGTCATTTACTTCAAATAAACAATTAAGTATTTGAGTTGGATATTTGTTGAAGGCAAGTCATTCACAAAAAGCGCTTGCAATGTTGACTGAGCCATTTTGTGATGAAAGACTGTCGGCGGTATCCCACCTCAGGGTGCAGAGGCCCTGATGGAGGCAGAAGTCAAACCAACAACGTGGGAAGCGAAACAGAGTTGAATCTTGAGTTGAATACAATCAGAATTGAATTTATAATAAAATCCTTCTTAGTACCATATAATCGAGGTGTAGCTTTTGAATACCAAGAAATGTAAGATCCCTGTTTATGTGTTCAAAATGGATGTAACAGGGTCAGGGTCTAGAAGTTTATAGCCGTGACTTCATCAAAACGTTGAACATCAAGTGTGGTAGCACACACCAGTAATCTCAGCACTTGGGGTGGCTGAGGAGAGAGGGCCACTAGAATCCATGAGTTCAAGACCAGCCCAGGGTCATATAGGATTCTGTCTCAAGAAACAAAACAAAGCAAAAAAGGACAAGACGAAACAGAACAAAACAAAAAGGACAAAAGACAACAACAAAATTAAAGTTTTAAGGAATATTTCTGCAATAATAAAGACATCTAGAGTGCTTGTCCACTGAAATAGAGTAATGTTAACAGTCACAACAGTATCCAGCCATACTGTTAAATTATCATGAGTGTTTATAAGAAGCTGAAGCCTGGGACTTATGTGTTACTGTGTAAGTACAGGTAGGTAGAGGATAATATGTTAGTCATTCCCTTGTATTGTCTCAGAGGGACTCTGCATTTCTCAGGCCTGTGAGCCTCCACTAGTGCTGAAAGCTGTGCTGTAAAAGTACACTGTGACTTTCAAAGGAATTGAGCATGCTCTCCATTCCTTAATGTAATAGACAAAAAGCCCTTTGAATAGGCACACAGAGAAGCTGTGCTCAAAGCACTTATGCCATTAGAAAAGTCCAATTTTAGGAAACTCTTGGAGGATTCCCCAAGGTCTTGTCTAGTCTTCTGAGGCATAGGTGGTTTCTGCGGGGCGGGTGTGTGTGTAAGAGGATCAGTATTGATCTCTGAATTTGCCTGTTGTACCAATTCATTTGAAATGGAAATACTTCCTTTATTCTTAAAAGGAAAAATGTCAGAAATCACTTAATCAGACGAGCTTTGCTTAGAACAAGCACCTGGGTCTCCATGATGCCTGCGACAGTACAGAAAGGTGGTGAGCATGCCTATCCCAGTATGGAAACCTGGTGAGCAAATCCCGGTATGGAAACCTGGTGAGCAAATCCCGGTATGGAAACCTGGTGAGAGCAAATCTCGGTATGGAAACCTGGTGAGCAAATCCCAGGATAGAAACCTGGTGAGCAAATCCTGGTGTGGAAACCTGGTGAGCAAATCCTAGTATGGAAACCTGGTGAGCACGGGAGTCAAACTGAGCAGAGATTCTGAGTGGATGCTTTTAATTTTTATTTCAAAGAAATATTAGTATTATAGAAGGCTTCAAAAAGTAGTGTTGGGGGGCTGGCTAGAGAGATGGCTCCGCTCAGTTAGGAGGACTGGCTGCTCTTGCAGAGGACCCGGTTGGGTTTCCAGTACCCATCTGGTGGTTCACCACCATCTGTAACTCCAGTTCCAGGGATCTACTGCCATCTTTTTTTTTGAGACAAGGTTTCTCTGTGTAGCTTTGGAGCCTGTTCTGGAACTCACTCTGTAGACCAGGCTGGCCTCGAACTCACAGAGATCCGTCTGCCTCTGCCTCCTGAGTGCTGGGATTAAAGGCATGTGCCACCACCACCCGACTGGCTCCTAATGCCATCTTTTATCCTCTGTGGGCAGTGGACATGTGTGGGTGCACAGACATAAATGCAGACAAAGCACCCATGCACATAAAATGAATAATAAATCTTTAAAAAACTGTTGTCGAAAGCGTGCACTGCGTAGACGCTTACGTATTTCCACACTAACATCTCTAAACATCATAGAGTGATTTGGTAAAATCATCATTAGTGTAATACTATTAACTCTAGTCTTCATTCAGATCTTACCAGTTTTTCTGTTTTCCTTTT
Organism: Peromyscus attwateri; assembly: GCA_902168425.1. Lineage (NCBI taxonomy): Eukaryota > Metazoa > Chordata > Mammalia > Rodentia > Cricetidae > Peromyscus > Peromyscus attwateri. The sequence continues at coordinate 19,755 of CABHPP010124134.1, forward strand.
CTGTTCCAAGACACAAGCCAGGGGTTCTCTCACAGTGAAATTACTGCTGTGCAATAGTGAGCAATCTTCTCGGTCGCCACAGTTTGTGATAGGCTTTCCTCATGCTTCACAACTGTGTCAGTCAGCGTTCCATTACTGTAATAAATACAAGAGATTACGAACTTACAAAGCGAAAAGGTTAATTC
>CABHPP010124135.1:9063-43721 GCA_902168425.1 Peromyscus attwateri
TTTTTTTTTTTTTTTTTTTTTTTTGGCTTTTCGAGACAGGGTTTCTCTGTGTAGCTTTGCACCTTTCCTGGAGCTCACTTGGTAGCCCAGGCTGGCCTCAAACTCACAGAGATCCGCCTGCCTCTGCCTCCCGAGTGCTGGGATTAAAGGCGTGCGCCACCAATGCCCGGCAATAGCTAGTTTCTTAATGTTGTCACCAGACAGTGAGATAGCATCATTGAAATCAAACCACAGGAATGAAAATTTTTTATAACCTTTTTTTTTTGCTGTGCATGCAGATCTTCTGTAGCATTTATGTACTGTCACAGGCTAGGTTGACAGTTTGCTAATGATATCAGTGCTCACTTAGCGATTTCAGTGTGCCGGGTAGTAGTTAGCAGTCTTTCTTCACTATTCCTTGTAAAATCTTACAGGTAGGTACTGGTATTGCTTCAGTTTTGCAAATGACAATGCAGCCTCGGAACTGTTAAATAGCTTATCCGAGGTTGTATAATTAACAGGGATTATAATCGTATAATTAACAAAGATTCTGAAACTAGATTTGACTGCTTAGAAAAGTATATTCTGTAGAATTACTCTTCAATGTCTTTCCTCCTTATAATAACAGAAATATTTGGGGGAAGGACAAGAAATTGAAATATGGTTATCAGCATACTTAATTATTTTCAGTTTTTAAAAATGCCTATAAAATACATCCCAGTTCATTCTTCATAGCATTATGATATAATTAGGGAAGGTATTGTCTTTCTGATTGTTACTAAGGCACTTAGACTTGATATGAATAAGTCAGTTTTATGCAGGTGAGATACAGTGCAGGGACAGTAGCTCAGGTCCTCTGACCTCTGGTGCTGCTTGGTGTTTGTTTATTGTGTGCTTGATTTGCTTGTTATGGGAGACAAATAGCACTTCAGTGGCAGAGATAATCTTAATATGGAAGCAGTTTAATAGTTAATTCTTTCCTGTTTTAACTTTCTATAAACCCCCATTCTCTGTGCCACAAAGAATAATGCTTTTTATCTAGTTTGTCAGTAAAACTAGGACTCATCAGTTTTCAATCTTGGGTAATAGATTTTTTTAATATATTTCAAGTTAAACCTAAAATGGCTCTGTTTAGTTATTCAATGTTATTTTTAGAATTATGAGCGCTTTATACAGCTTGTAGAAGTAAAATATCTATTAAAACTAGATTTTTTTTCTTTTTTTTAAGTCGAGTGGGAAAAGTAGAAGATGTAGTGCAGAACTGTTCCTTGGGTTAAGAATATTGTACTGTCTTAGTTGTAATGTGTTGATTTTTAATTTTGAACATTGAATACAAAGTCATGATTATGTTTTTATCTACCATTATAGGTAACTGTCCAATGATACATATACCCGGTTTTACTTTTCCAGTTGTGGAATATCTTTTGGAAGATATCATTGAAAAAATAAGGTAAACATTAGGCAGTAAAATCAGTTAAAAAATACTAATATATCACTTTTCTCATGTCAGATTTATTCTTATAATTCATCATTGACAGAATCCTCCTAAATCCATTTATCATGGATTACTAAACTTGGTTGCAAATGAAAATAACTTGATGTCTTAAAAAATCCAGATTTGTCCTTTATCCTCTCTATTTTACTTAATGATATTTCCAAGTATGGGTAGGTAGCCAGGAACTGGTGTTTTTAGAGATCCTTGGGCAGCAAGGTCTGGTTATCTGTCTGCACTGCCTGACCCTCTCTTCTGTTCCCCAGCCTGGTTCCATTCTTAGCTTCTGTTGCCCGCCTTTTAAACAAGGCTTCCTACTACGGTTCTTGTGCTTGTCCCAGGTGGTTTGTTGTCGTTTGTTTCTTTTCAACAGGAGAGAAAATTTGTCTCTCCTCCCTGACACAGCCAGCTTCTGTGAGCCTTATCCTGATGTTTTCTCATTCTTCTGTACAAGTACTTTCTGTGTTGAGTGACTGGCTTATGCCACATTGTGTACCTCCTCCCTGACACAGCCAGCTTCTGTGAGCCTTATCCTGATGTTTTCTCATTCTTCTGTACAAGTGGTTTACTGTCAGCTCTGTTGGACTTTCGTTTGGGTGTTAGGATACTTTCTACTTTCTCTTGACAAATCTTATCTTTTCTTACTAGAGAGCCTTGGCTAGCCTGGAATTCACCATGTGGACCAGGCTAGCCTTGAACTCAGATTGTCTTGCCTTTGCCTCTTGAGTGCTGGGATTATTGGTGTCTGATACCATGCCTGACTATTTCCAGTTTTTAATATTTCATTGTATAATCTTGTCTGTTTGTCTGACCATAGTTCTATATTTTCTCTTGTCTGATTACTGTAGCTTCGAGACTATAGCACTTCTAGACTCTAAATCAGTTCTTTAACCAGGAGCATTCCCAAAGGACACCTTAGATCCAGAGTTTTCAAGCCCAAACCATTGTCTCATATTTGTTTACTGCCAGCTTTCCACCAGCACAAGGAAAACAAACTGTGTCTTGCCAAGTATATCTTATGCTTAATGATAGTCTTCTACCTAGTTTTCTAGACTGTAAATCTGAAAGGATAGTCTTTATCAAGCTGCACGGCAATAACTTACTTTCTGTGTTGAGTGACTGGCTTATGCCACATTGTGTACCTCCTCCCTGACACAGCCAGCTTCTGTGAGCCTTATCCTGATGTTTTCTCATTCTTCTGTACAAGTGGTTTACTGTCAGCTCTGTTGGACTTTCGTTTGGGTGTTAGGATACTTTCTACTTTCTCTTGACAAATCTTATCATGTGAATTCTTTGCACTTGAAACTTCTCTGAAAAAGTCTGAGTAGGTTGTGTACCAGAGTGCCTCCACCAGTGTACCTTTCATTGCCTCTCAGTACTGACTGAGAACCAGTACCATCCTTGAAGCTGCCCGCAGTGTCCTTTAGCAAGCTGAACAAAATTGTATGTGTTTGTTAATGCGAAAAGGCGAGGAAAGCCCAGGCTCCCAAGTGCTTACTCATCCCACAGCCCTTTACCGTTTGGCTCTCTTTTAGTATTATTTCCTTGTGATGTCTTCTGTAGTTTACTGAATGTACTATTCCTGTTAGCCACTCGAGGCCTCTCTTCATGACCTTTTATTTTAGTATGTGCTACTTCTTTCAGATCCCATTTGACACCTTCTTTGTAATGTTATCTGTAAACCCCTAAGTAAGAACATCCCATTCCTCCTATCTCCCACTTTATAACATTTACGTTCGCTGTCATGACTATAGTATGTATTTGCCTCTTGCAGAAGATTTTTAAGTTTTTAAAGTCAAGGATTTTGTCTTACTCATCTTGGTAACTTGTACATCACAGTGCCTAGCTTATAATACACACATGAATAAATAAGCAAATGACAAATGTAGAAACATTTGTAAATTTTTTGAAGACTTTATAGCCCACTTGTTAATTAAAACTAAAATTGATAGTGGGAAAGAAAGAGCAAAGATCTACAGTTTATTTTACATGGAGAGAAGTCAGCTAAATTTTGGCTAGACATTTATTTAACACATACATTAAACCTGTACTTCACATTAAAGAAAAGGGGAAGACTTGGTGTATGTATACCCTTTCATTTTGTGCCTTGACGGGGTAAAGCTGTTATATAAAGTCTGGGAAGTAATGTGTAAGAAGTGAGATGCCATATTGTGAGTAGATTAGACAGATGAGGGAAATAGTGAAAGTTGGTAGGAAGGAAGGAGAGTATATTCTAGAGGGAGGAAGGGATATTCTAAAGGAGAGACAGAAAACAGTGGTCTGTGTTTCGGTTTTATAGTCGGCCATAAACTTTTTATGCATTTAATTCTACTTTCATTTCCTTGCTCTCTACTTACTTTCATTTTTTTTTAAGGTATTTTTTTTTTAAATCAGTGTTTATGAATGCTTTTATCTAAATGTTTGCCTTTATGCCAGAAGAGGGCATCAGATCCTGCTGTAGATGGTTGTGAGCCACCATGTGGTTGCTGGGACTTGAACTCAGGACCTCTGGAAGAGCAGCCAGTGTTCTTAACTGCTGAGCCATCTCTCCAGCCCGCTGTCTACTTTCTATCATGCTGTATTTAGCAGTTACTTTGTAAGATAATACACAACAAACAGCTTGACAATGTTAAAATGATGGAGTATTGGCAATCTACATTTCATAATGAATTGCTTTCTTACGCTTGCTGGAAGACAGGAAAAGATGGAGGAACTCTAGGAAAGGGGACTGGTGCAGCAAGAAGAAGGTTTTCATGCAGTCCCCATCCCCTGCCTAGCTTCAGGATGTGGGGAGCTGAAGGAGGATGGTCTTTTGGGTAGAAATTTCTGTCAGAAGCCCTGGCTGCCTCCCTCCTTGAGAAGGAAGCACAGCAGGAAAATTGGAGGAAAGAAATACAATGGCTAGGTGAAGAATAAGACAGGGTGTAGAGGGTTGTGACTGTACTGTGAGTGACTACGGGGTAGTTGAAGCTTACCTCTGATTGTTTGACGTCACTGAGAAGGGAACCAGCTCTCTGCTTATGCTTCTAGTCAGGATCTTTGTCAGTCTCACGTTCCCATACCTCAAGTTGGCGCCTTTTATGTATTAAAGGCTTAGGGAGACTCTGGCCAGTGGTACTGAATAGGAAAGGTGATGTCCACATTTTGGTATTTACTATATGCCAGGTACATAATAACTTTTTAGATTCTCGTGCTAGTAATATGGTAAGAATATGGACTGTGCAAGTGTGTGACTAAAGCCTGGAAGGTTAATACCTTCTGCAAGACCACAACTAGTTAGTGGTGGAGCTGTGACATGATTTCCATCTGACTCCACTCACCCTCCCCATTCCATCTAGATGCTATCCTCTGAACTCTGAGAGCCTTTGGGGTTAAAGTAGCTTCAGTTTTCCTTTGCCTCTTTCTACCCTTTGTTTCTCAGAGCTCACAATACAAGTGAATAATTCTTGGACACATGTACTTCCTCTGTTTTGAAAACTCAGCATGAGTTTCTCACTACAGCATGAGACAGGACACACAACATAAACTGTGCAGTTTCTAGGATGAATCTGACACTCCTGGAGTTACTAATTCAAATCCTTGGGTTGAAATCATACTGCTAACATTTAGGAGTCTTCTTTTATATGCTCTACAAGGGATCTTATGTGCAGTTTGGTTTGGAAAAACTTTCAAAGTAAGTCCAAGTTACTCTCTTAAGCTGTTATTAAGTCTTACTTTGGACCTTATATTAAAAAAAATTATTTTGGAGCAAACTTAAAATTGAAGATAAAAGTTAAATCATTTTTCATTTAGATTGTTTAGATGGCATATACATCTCATGTGCTTTAGTAGGGAGTACTTTTTTATCTTAAATGTGAAGTTTTAGATATTAACACTTAAAGTAAGTTAATATTTTGGGCAGCATTTGCTGGAAAGTATAGTGAAGATACTCTTTAGAATCTGGCTTGAAATCTCCAATGTAAAAAATCAGGTATACTTAAAGCCATACCGTTTGAAATGTGGAAAGATACATAATACTTTTTTATTGTAGATATGTTCCAGAACAAAAAGAACGTAGATCCCAGTTCAAGAGGGGTTTCATGCAGGGTCATGTAAATAGACAAGAAAAAGAAGAAAAAGAGACAATCTATAAAGAACGCTGGCCAGTTTATATAAAGGAGCTGCGGACAAGGTAAAGTGCTTGAGGCAAGAACACAGTGGCTGGATGACTGAACTAAGAATGTACTTGAAGGGAGAGAATCTCATTCCAGCTCAACATGCTGATTTGGCTTACCTGTTATTTATCATCCCAATAGTTTTAATTTTCTCTTATCTATAGATTGTTTGGTCATATGCAGACTGAGTTAACTTTAAGGTTTTATCGGTGATTAAGCCACAGAAAACTTACCAAGCATTTCATGACTTTCTGTGTAATCTTGGTAGATACTCTGCAAGTACCGTAGATGTTTTGGAAAGGATGGATGATGATAAAGTTGATCTGAATTTGATTGCTGCCCTTATTCGATACATTGTTTTGGAAGAAGAGGTTAGTTTTGTTTAGTTTTTCTTCAAGTAATGCAGTTTTTAATTTTATTAACATATCAAAGCCATGAAAAACTCATTTTCCTAAATGCTTTTTGAAAAGTGGACTGGAAGGAAGTCTCAAAATACCATATTTAGGCATTTAATCTATATAAAGAAAAGACTAAACAAATTATCTCTGGATTTTAAATCTGAGTTTTTAATGGGCTCTGTATTCATTTAAATAGTAACTAAAATTCAAAGCTACTTTAATTTTAGTGAGGATTTAGTGTGCGTAGAATTGATTGTCAGTAATTATTGATGTTGTGATTATTGACGTGGTCCTCTTAATAGTGATTTCCTGTCTATATAGGATGGTGCAATACTGGTCTTTCTACCAGGCTGGGACAATATCAGCACTTTACATGATCTCTTGATGTCACAAGTGATGTTTAAATCAGGTATTAAATAAATGTATTATAATTCCAAGATTGCTGCTTGAATTCATGTAGTATGTGTTATCCTATCTCCCTTTTTAATTTGAAGAAATTGTTGCTTATGGTGCTATATTAGTATAGGATTTTGATGGTCTAAGGCCTGTTGGGTTTTTTACTTTAAGTTGAATGTTTTCTAGAAGTTCTGAGTCATAAGTGAAGATGGGACACACATTGTGAAGCTTTTTAGTGGGTCTTTTTTTTTTTTTTTTTTTTTTTGGAGTTTCAAGACGGTTTCTCTGTGTAGTTTTGGTCCTGGATCTCGCTCTGTAGACCAGTTGGCTGACCTCCAACTCACAGAGATCCGCCTGGCTCTGCCTCCCAAGTGCTGGGATTAAAGGCATGTGCCTCGACCACCTGGCTTGTGAAGCTTTTAGTTTTTTGAGAGTATTATTTTACCCCTTTTCTGAACTTCCTTAGTAAGATTGAGCTTTAAAATTAAAATATTGGTATTTAGGGGCTTGTAATTTCCCCCCTCTCACTGGAGGTTTTATTAATAGTCCAGATGGAGTTAATGGCCTTTTATGGATGTGATTTAGAAAGATGACTCCCACCGAGAATTCTAAGAATTTGGGCACGGGCTCAGTGGTTAAGAATGCTTGCTGCTCTTCCAGAGGATCCGAGTTCAGTTCCCACCACTCCACATCAGGTGGCTGACAGCTGCCTGTAATTCCAGTTCCAGGGCACCCAGCTTAGTCTTCTGGTCTTCACAGGCACCCGTACATGTGGCATATACACACAGAGAGCCGTATACATATTAATAGAAAAAAAATGTTTTAATCTTGAAAATAATTGATAAGCAATCAATATAAAATAGGATAACAAAGTAAAATGTTAACTGGAACTCATTGGAGCACTCAGAAAACTATTGTAGAAAAACTCAGGTTGACTGTATGTAGAAATATAAATTAAGAACTGTGTGATTCAGCAGCTGAATTTATTGTTCTGCACATGTGCCATATGTGTTTAATGGAGCTTTAATTTAATTTACTTTTTAATTTTCAGATAAGTTTCTTATTATACCTTTACATTCACTGATGCCTACAGTAAACCAGACACAGGTATGTTCTATATTTGTTTTCAGTCTCAGATTGAGGCAAACTTTACAACTACTTACTGTGTTTTGTTTATTTTTTGAAATTAAACTGTACTTACATTGTTTCCCCCTTCCCTTTTCTTCCTCCAACCCTTCCTGTATGTTTTTACATGCATTCTTAAATATATAAATATGACCTGCTGAGTCCCTATAATGTTGCTTATATGTATGTGATTTTTAGAGCTGACTGCTTGGTATTGGTTAATCAACTGGTGTGCTCTTCCCTGAGGAAGGCTATTTCTCCTGCACTCAGCACTCCTTAGGTGCCTCTTGTAGTTCTCTTTCTAGGGTTGAGGCCTTTCCCCTTTCGATGGTAGCGTATCTGTTGATGTTGTCCTTGATCAGGTCTTGTTTGGGCAGTCATGACTTGATAGGTGTAGCTTCTCTGACATTTCTAGGAGATGAAATTTCACAGCAAACTTTCTGTTCCTTTGGCTCTTACAGTCTTTCCATCCCATCTTCTGCTATGCCCTCTGAGCCTTCGGTACAAGAGTTGCCCTTGTAGATGGAACAGTTGGGACTGTGCAATACACAGTCTCTTGTTCTCTGCCTTTTCATTGGTTGTGGCTTTTGGTAACAAATAAATGTTTCTTTGATGAGTAGTGAGGCATATTGTGTAACACAAATCCTAATTGGTCTTAATAATAAAAGCCATGGAGAAAGCTGAAAGATCAGAGAAGCAGAGCAGCCAGCTACTAGAGACATTTCTTACCTCTACCAAATCCTCAGCCTGAAAGGGAGGCAAGATCCTGTCTCCACAAATATTCAGACTAAATGCAATGAGCTCCTGTCTCCTCCTGCTTTATATTCCTCTCTCTCTCCCCAGCCATATCACTTCCTATCCACATCTCCCTAGTGCCGTGATTAAAGGCGTGAGATCCCAATTGCAGGGATTAAAGGTGTGTACCACCATTGCCTGGCCTCTATGGCTAACTAGTGGCTAGCTCCACACTCTGATTTTCAGGCAAGCTTTATTTGTTAAAGCACAAACAAAATAGCATCATACCCTATACTTATCTGTGAGTATAAGGGTAAATATTTAGAATGTAGTTCCGAATTATACTGGTTTAATAAGGTGGTAGTTGTAGCTTTTCTTCCAAGATCCATGACCTCACTCTTTCTGGATATTTGGCTAGGTTAGGCATGCTTTACCTATTGGTGATCAGTCATTAAGTCCATTTAGAGTGCTGTTTGTTGGTTACTACCAAGGTATGCCACACTGGTCACTATTTCAGTTTTATAAGCATCATAGCTGGGAAGAACTATTGGTTTCTTTCCTCCCTTGGAAGCTTGATGGTGCCTTCTGGTACTGAGAAAGGTAGTTGTCAGGGAGGAGGCTTTCAGGTCCGAACCAGCTGTAATCCTCTGGGTTATGTGTCTGAAGTACACTGTGTCTTCTGCAATAGGAACTTCAGTCTTTGAGAGACAGCCAAGGGCAATAACAATAGTCTGTGTTTGGTGTGTGTGTCAGGTCTCTTAGACAGCCCTGATCTGACCAGCAACTCAAAACAAAAAGGGATTTTCTAATACCTGGTGTTGAAGTTTTCATTAGATAGTCTATGGCTCTTGGGGGGATGGGGTGGAGGGGGGAGCATTGTCATCCCAGATGATAAAATTTAAACTATATGTTTTCACAGACTTAACTGTATTATATGTTATTTACCTTAAAAAAAAAAAAACACTTTAAAGTTGTGATCCATGTTAAAAAATACTTTACAAAGAATCATTTCTTTGGAGAATGGTTTACAAAAACTTAACTAGGATAAATTACCAATCAGATTAGTTTTGTTAGTGTTAGGAATGTTTAAAGAATGGTTTCATCAGTAACTTGTTTAGATTTCCTTAATCAAAGGAAAAAGTATGTAAATACCACTAAAAAAACCCAACCTAGAAATTACTGTGACATAGTTTGAGACATGGTGTTTGAGATTTTGACTTATCACAATTAGTATAGTGACAGGAGATTTCCTGTTTTACCAATAATATATTACAACTGTTCCGGCTCTGTCAGATCCAAAGTTTTCTTAGTGAGAATAATAGTTTCTGATACTGCAGTGTCTTCAGACCTTAGTAGAATGAAGTGAAGTGAATCAGAATCTATCTTTCTTTCCTTCCAATTTTCTAATTTTTTTTAATAAGAAAATACTATGACTCTTTCAATCTGTTTGATGATACTTTGATGGAAGATTCAGCCTGTTGTATAAGAAAAAGAATGCTATGTAGTGGAAGAGAATGAGGAAGAATGAACTTTTATTATTGAAGAATAGGTAAAAGTGTATCTAATGTGGAGGTTCTTCCATCTTTGACACCCTAAGCTAGTAGAATATGCATACATTTGCTAGACAATATGTGCCTACTACTTAACTGGTTGCTCTCATTTGCAAATCAAGGATAAATGCGTTCTTTTGGGTGTGTGTATGCATTGCAGCAGTGGTACTTGACTGCTTCTCTTCTTTCCACTGTGGTAGGGGTAGCATTATTTGTAGGATTTGGCATTTGAAGAGGATATTTTACTCCAGTCTAATCTCAAGCTAGTCTACCATGCTGCAGCACTTGACATCCATTCTGAGGGCAGGGTTTCTGCCTTGTTGGTTGATATTTCTTTGTTTAGCTTTGTAAATCCTGTACTTGATTAAAGCTGTTTTCCTTCACTTTATACTCACCAACTTTTGTTAAGGATGTGCTTAAAGTTGGAGTGACTGTTTGCCTCTTGTTTGTGATACACTTGTAACATCTGTGGGAGCTGATTTACCGAAGGAGAATTTCACTATGTTGAAAATGTGTATGCTAATAATAGACTTATAAACAAAACACATGTATTACTAAATAAACATAAATGCTAAAAATGATCAAAATATCTCAAGAAATAACATTGTAAAAGTATGTCAGAAATTAGTGTACTTTGATGTATTTATTCTTACAGGTATTTAAAAAAACTCCTCCCGGCGTTCGGAAAATAGTAATTGCTACCAACATTGCAGAGACTAGGTAAAAACTATTTTAACTATCAGCTATTGGTGATTATATCAGTTTTGAGTCCCATACATTATTAACATAGTTAAACCTTTGTGCTCTGTAAGATACTTTGTAATCCCTTAAAAAAAAAAAAATCACTTTTTGACATTAGTCATGGGTGGCAAATATAAACTATAGTTTTTCTTTTAAAGCTCTTCCACTGTTTCTTGTTCTCTTTTTTAAAGTAGACTTTTAAGAATTTTTCAAAACTTCTCTGAAGAATCATGGAAGCTAATGTAGTCCTTTTGTCTGTCTCCAATTAGAGTTAGTATTATTTTAGAATTAATTACATGCAGCCTTAAACATTTCTAATGCTCTTTTGGAGATACTTACAGCTCAGTTGCTGAAGTAAATTATTTTATAGAAGTTGTTGTTAAACTTTAGTCTTTTAGAGCTCTCAGAGCTGGTTATAAGGTAGTGGAAATGCTACGAAGATGGCTGTGGGACATGAGAATGTAGCATGTAATTGAATCATTTTACTTCAGCTTACATACTGACGCTGCCTACTGTTAGGTGCTTGACTACTGTAAAACTGAAGAATGTGAGAAGTGTAGTGAAAGTCCTGAACTACTAAAATCCATTTGATCCAGTAAAAAGTATTTTGAATAAATTTAAAAAATATAAAAACCCATATATAGGCTTGGTATAAGTTAGATGTACTTAAACTGTTTTATGTATCTATTTTCCAAACAGCATCACCATAGATGATGTGGTTTATGTAATAGATGGAGGAAAAATTAAAGAGACACACTTTGACACACAGAACAACATCAGTACCATGTCTGCTGAGTGGGTCAGTAAAGCTAATGCCAAACAGAGGAAAGGAAGAGCAGGAAGGTAAGATGGAAACTGTCCAGGGCCTTGAGAACATGGGAAAAATAGTGAGCAAATTATATTGCTGTGATGTAGAAATATTAGGAGAGTTACCTTACATGCTATATTGAACTTCTAACACTTTTTGGGCTGTCAGTATTTGATTTTTAATTGGCATATAAAATAATAAGTTTGTAAATTTTTTTTATTTGTAAAATTTTTATACATTTGTATGATTATACTTCCCCCTTATCCTTTTCCTTTACTCAGATAGTCCCTCTTCCATGTACCATATACCCTCTTCTCTGTACCTCATGCCTCCTGCATTTAAACATCTTCCTTCCCACTCCTCATCCCTTTTATATTTTTATATGACCATCCACCTATCTATCCAACCATCACTTGTCTAACTCATGTATATATGAGTTTACACACAGATTCTGCATAGGAGAGAACAGTTGGCATTTGCCTTTCTGAGTGGCTGACTTAACATTTTCCTGCAGGTAGCATAATTTCATCTTTACAACGGATAAAATTCTATTGTGTATATGTGTACCATGTTTTCTTTATCAACTCCTCTGTGGGGGCAGTTAGTCTGATTGTGTATCTTGGCTATTGTGATTAAAGCAGCACTCAGTAGGCTATTTGAGTACCTCTGTTGTATGCTGACTTAGATTCCTTTGGATGTGTATGTAGTAGTTTTTTGAGAACTCTTCATATTGATTTGCTTGGTAAGTTTACCAGTTTTTACATTACCACCATAAGTATCCTAAGTGCTCCTTTTGCCCGCATCTCCACTAACATCTGTTTTCTTGATATTAGCTATGAAGAGGTGAGATGGGATCTCCGTGTACTTTGCACTTGCACTTTCCCATGTCTACCTATTACAACAACACATTTTTTAAATAAGAAAATAGTTTTATTCATACTTTTTTTGGAAATTATTTGCCCAGTTTTTTATTTTATGAATGTTTTCTCCAACAACCTAGTCTAGTTAATTAAAATTAATAAGCTGTATTAGTTACATTACTTACAGTTTTCTTTCCGTGTTCTTAAAGTATGCATTACTTAATAATAGCTGAGTGCTAGCTCCTCTTCTGAATGCTTTATATGCTTAATTCTTAACTTGTTCAGAGTCCCAGAGTTTTGTACATAGCAGAGACAGAAGCAGCCTAGCTCCACAGTTGGGTTTCTAGTCACTGTCTTTTTCAGCAGTACTGATTCTGACCATTCATCACCAGTAAAAGCACAAGGGAAGCACTTTTTCTCCATTGATGTGGTAATAAGAAATGAGAACATCTGTTCAGTGATAAGAGCAGTATTTGTCTTGACCTTTACACATAGTTGTGCTAACTGCGTCCTTTTGATTCATACTTTTATTATACTAGTGACAGAGTCGTGTCTGGTGTTGCAAAAGAGTTTTTCCTTTACCTCTTAAAGGTAAAAATAAATAAATTAAAAAAGTCACCACTCTTACATATGGACTCATGTTAGACATGGAAAGGTAAAGAACTTTATTGGCCCTTATATCCTTCCTGTGTTTTAAATGTGTGCTGAATCTATAACGCTGTCTTGCTTGCTACTACAACCTTTACAGTTTGTCCCTCTAACCTAATTTGTAGACAGGTTCTTGTGAAGTTGATTCTTCACAAAGCCTGATTAGATTGATGGTTATTTTAGAGACCAGAAAACAAGCAAACAAGCTACTATATCATGTGGTCCCTTCTGGAAATATGGTTAGTTTCTGTGAGGTGATAGATAGTGTTAGGTCTGTAACACTAGAGAGATGTTAGATAATAGATACTGAATCTTTGTAGACTTAGGCCCCCCCAAAAAAAAAAAAAAAAAGCAAACAACCAAAAACCTGAAAATTTTAGAACTTTTATTCTACAGTGGCCAGATCTTTTGAAATATTCTGTTTAGAAATACATGAATTCTGTCGTTAGTTGTGGCATTAAATTATAAACATAAAAGAGTTTCCAATGTCTGAGAGCTCATTAAGTAGAGTACATTTAAATATGTTCCTTAATTAATAAATGCAGGTTAGCTTAGAGCAGCGTTTGTTATAAAGTATGATTATAAGGTATATTGTTACAACTCTAACTCTGACCAGAATAGATTGCTGCAATTTGAGCAAGGTCAGGAATTTCAGACATAGGGAACGGAATTGTGGACATGATTGTCTTTCATTGCTTTCTAAAACTGGGGCACGGGAGCTGCCAAAGACATGGGAGTGAGTTCTGGCATTCTGTAGTACTGAAGGACAGCTGTCCTTCAGAGTAATGTAGTACGTACTTTCCCAGGACCAAGGGAGGTGCTTGGAGGCTTATGTAACAAAATAAGGATATACAAATAGACTGATCTAATTAATGCACATATATATTCAAATGTATTACACTGTACTTAAAATTATTAATATGTTAATTGAAAGAAAAAAATGTTTAAAACAGGAAAGAAACAACTACAAAACGAAAGTAAAATTTGGACATTGGGTTTAGTGTCTGTCCAGATAGATAGGAAGGAAATAGGGTTCCACAGACATGGAATAATAATTATGTGTGTAACAGGCTTGTGAGAAATGGGTACTGGGTACTTTCCCTTCCTGTTCTTTCTTTGGCATTCTAAAAGTCATGCTCTTGTTAATGCTTTTTTTCCTCTTTTTCTTTTAAGAGTTCAGCCTGGTCATTGTTACCATCTGTATAATGGCCTTAGAGCAAGTCTTCTAGATGACTACCAACTACCAGAAATTTTGAGAACTCCTCTGGAAGAACTTTGTTTGCAAATAAAGGTATATTAGTTGGGAGAACTAACAAACTAAATGGAGGATGGTATTATAGTTTTCAGCATTTTCAATAGGAGAAAGTATAGTATGACCCCACAAAAAGGGATTGTTTTATGAACTTCATTTTGCTTGTGTGAAGAAACTACTGAAACTTCCTTCTGATGTATATTGAACAGTTGTTACTGTTAGGATCAAGGTACCTGTGTTTGATTCTTACTTCCTACCTGGAAACTTTGTTCTGCTTCATTGAGCAGGTTTTTCATAACTTAAAATTCCTGTATGAAATTATTAAAACAATGTTGGACATATAATAGTCAGTACTGTTACTTAAATTTTGTGGTTCAGAGGATTAAAAGCAAGCTGTCTACCACTTAACCAGCTGCATTCTCACAGCCCCCCTCTTCTTTTTTTGGCTTTGAGATGGTCTCAGTAATTGGCTCAAGCTGACCTTGATCATCCTGCCTCAGCCTCCTGAAGAGATGGTATTATAGTCCTTGCCATCAGGTCTGGCTAGCTGTTGTTTTATCTTCAAATGTTATACCTTGTGTGTGTATATATTTGTATGCTCAACTAACCCTATTTCTAAGGTAATCAGTAGTCAACTTGTTGAGATTTTTAATCTGATAACTTTTCTCACTAGTTAATTCGCTCTTAGAAAGTGCTATATAAGCTTTTGAGTTCATGTTTTTGTCTTTTTGATTCATATTTAATTATATTTGTCTCCACAGATTTTAAGGCTAGGTGGAATTGCTTATTTTCTGAGTAGATTAATGGATCCACCATCAAATGAGGCAGTATTGCTCTCCATAAAGCACCTAATGGAACTGGTAAATTTGATTCTTTTTTTAAAAAAAGTACAACTTGTATTTAGCATGTTATAGCATGTACACTGGCTACTTAAAAGCTTTATTATTCTAGAGTAGAGCATTGTCAGATTTGATGACACTTTTCTTGTGTTTTTAAGATACAAGTCTTCATGAGTTTTGTTCATTGCAAGACTGATTTAAAATTACATGAAATCTTGAAGTTTTTCTTTAGTGGTCTTCACATACATATTCTTGAACTGGGTTGACTTATTTTACTCTTTCTGATTACTATAATACTCTAGTCAAATTCAAGTAGTTTAATGGTAGTATAGACATTTGTCAGAGGCAACCCTGATACATATATATATACGTATATATATATACGTATATATATATACACACACACACATATATATACATATATATATATATATATATATATATATGTACACACACACAAATGTTTTATCTCCATGATGCTGTAACAGTTTTTGAACTGTCACTCACCATTATAACATTTCCATAGATTTTCTGGTTTTGTTGTTTCCTTCTTATGCTCTGAGAAATTCTTAAGTATCTGTAGTGACAGTCATTCCTCCATAGAACCCTGTTGACTGGCCATGAATTAATGCCCAGAGTAGTAAGAGAAGCACAGGAGATGAGAACAGTGCTGACTACTGTTGTTTGCAGCTGTGCGTGGTGATTTACATTATCAGTCAGTTAGAGATTCATTTCCTCAGTTGTCCTCACACATATGCTGTGCAGCACCTCTCTGTAAAGCATGTACTGGACCATGGAGAGAAAGGACAGTTTTGTGTATCGCAATGTCTTGTTGGTTAGTGCTGGGTTGGAGGGTGCCAGAGACATGTTTTATGGAAGCTATCCATGTAGATAATTTTTAAGAATTTGGATTTTGTAGCACTGAGATAGGCTTTTAAACTAATAAACTGCTAAAAATAGCACTGTAAATTATCCAACCGTGTCCTTATATTTCCTTGGTGTCTTCAGGATGCTTTTCTAGCTGTCCTCATTTGAACCAGATTACCCAGGGAATTGGAACAGAAGTCATTTCCATGTATGCCCCTTACCTCTTTTTGCATTATAGCACCTAAACTAGACTGTAGGGACTGTGCATTTCACCTACGTGTTGTCTTTTCTTAACTGTTTTACCACAGGTGGTTTTCTTTATTTCCAACATAACATTTCCAAGTTGTAGATTAATTGTATTTGTTTGAATAAGTCACTAGCCTTTGCTGACATTAGAATTTAGTTTTTTGTTGAAGGCATCTAAAAACAATGCTTGGGGCATTTGGGACTTAAGAGAGTGATTAGTGGCATGTATGTTTACAGCTAACTAGAGTAGCTTTTAGTGGAGTACTTGCTAGGCCTACTGTAAGAGCAAATTCTTTCCTTTCAGAGTGCTTTGGATAAACAAGAAGAATTGACACCTCTTGGCGTCCATTTAGCCCGATTACCTGTTGAGCCACATATTGGAAAAATGATTCTTTTTGGAGCTTTATTCTGTTGCTTGGATCCAGTGCTCACTATTGCTGCCAGTCTCAGCTTTAAAGATCCCTTTGTCATTCCACTGGTAAGAAAGACAGAGACAAAGCTGGGCATTTTTAATGCTGTAATTAGTTACTGTTCACATGTGTTTTTCATTAGATTTTCAATAAAATACCCATCATTATTATAATGTCAGAAAAATTTAAGCTACAACTGTTAATTTTTTAGGGAAAAGAAAAGATTGCAGATGCAAGAAGAAAGGAATTGGCAAAGGAAACTAGAAGTGATCACCTGACAGTTGTGAATGCATTTGAGGTAAGAAAAAAACCTTGTTCTGCTTTATAGAAGATTATTCAGGAGCATGTTTTGAAATACTTTCAAGTGACCATATTTATATCTCAGGAATAAATGGCTGATAAATGGTACAAATTTGGTGAACATTTTATAAAAATGAACTTTCTCTCATACAAGAGCTCATCTTTATCCTTTGGGGAAAGTAAGACTGAAACAGATGACCACATTATCTTGTTTTTCATATATAATGCTCCTTGTGTCTTTATCTTCATGACAGTCTGTGCATTAATATTCTACTCTTACAGTCAGTGATACAGCCTTTTGATAGAATAACAAAATCATGTACATTATGTATATTATGTGTAGTGTGTGTGTGTGTGTGTGTGTATAAATACCTCGGGTCATATAATGTTGCTTGTACATATATATTTTATATATGATTTTTAGGGCTGACCACTTGTATTGGATATCCAATTTGGAGACTTTTCACTGGGGAGGATTATTTCTCCTCTCAGCATTCCTTAGTTCCCTGTAGTTCTTTGTCTAGGGTTGAGGACCTGTGAGTTTTACCCTTCCATGTTAGTCTATCGGTGTTGTCCATGTTCAGTTCTTATTTAAGAAGCCTTGTTGATGAGACTTCATGGGTATAGCTTCTCTGACATTTCTAGGAGATGAAATCTCACAGCAGATTTCCTGTTATTATGGCTCTTAGAATCGTTCTCCCTCTTCTGCTGTGATCTCGTAGCCTGAGGTGCAGGTATTGTGTTGTGGATATATCAGTTAGGATTGGGCAGCACACCATCCTTTGTTTTCTGCCTGTGGTTTTCTGTAATGGTCTCTGTTACAAGAGACTTTTCTTTGTTGAGACCTATACTTCTTTAGAATGTAGTTGGCAATTATGTTGGAGAGGTGGTTGTAGGTTCTCTTCCAGGATCCATGACTTCACTGATTTGATTTCCAGTAGCAGGCGTGTTTTCCCTCTTGTTGATCAGGCATTAAGTCCAATTAGAGAGCGTTAGTTACTGCCAGGATATGCATGCCACTGTTGCAACCTTAGGGATATGTGCCATGCTGTTCATTGTTTTAGTTCATAGGCATCATAGCTGGGCAGAACTACTGGTTACTTCTCTCCCTTGGAAACTTGCATAGTGCTTTGTGGTATGTGAAAACTAGCCCTCAGGGAGGAGGCTTTCAGGCCAAAACCAGCTGTAGTCTCCTGGGTTCTGTGTCCAAAGTACATGGTTGACTTTAGTAATAGGGCTTACCTTCAACCTCTAGGGGCCACCTAGCAGTCGCCTGTCTTGAAAGTCTCTTGGACAGTCTTAACCAACAACCCCCTAAGGGGCATTTCTTCAGCTGGTTGTTGGGGTTTTTGTTAGACTATGGCTCTTGAGGAAAACATATGTTTTCCCAGATGAGAAATTTTATTTTAACTGTACATGTGTATGTTTACATGGGCTTACATATATGTAATTTTAGAAAACAGGATTCCTTATGACCTTCTGACTTGTTATTACTGTTACTTTGCCATCCTTTTTTATGAATACTTCAATTAAGTATACCACACATATTTTTAAATTGTAATTTGTAACTTTATGATGTCATTAATTGTTGGCCTCAATTCCTGGACAAATAAGGTCCTATTCAGAAAGTCCTTTCTGACACCTGTGTCCTGTAGGATGCCTGTGTTTTCTTCTAGCAGTTTCAATGTTTCAGGTTTCACATTTAGTTCTTTGGTCCATTTAGAGATAGATTTTGTGCAAGGTGATAGATACAGGTCTAATTTAATTCTTCTGCCCGTGGATATCCAGTCTGGTTTCTCAGCACCATTTGTTGAGGATGCTTTCTTTTCTCCAGCTTATGCTTTTGGCATCTCTGTCAAATATTAAATGGCAGAAGTTGTATGTACTCATATTCGGGCCTTCGATTTTGTTCCTTTGGTCTACATGTCTGGTTTTGTGTCAGTACCATATTTAATTATTATGGCTCTGTAATATATCTATAAGATCTGGAATTGTAATCCCTCTAGCATTGTTCTTTTTTGCTCAGGCTTGTTTCAGCTATGTAGGGTCTTTTATGGCTCCATATGAATTTTTTTTTTTTTTATGTTGAGTGAGATAGGTATTGTAGTTGGGATTACACTGAATGTGTAAAAAGAATTTTTGGTAGAATGGTAATTTTCACAATGTTAATTCTAATAATCTATGAGCACAGGATGTGTTTCCACTTTCTAGTATCTTTCTCTTTCTTTGGAGATACAAAGACTTCATTGTAGAGGTCCTTTCACTCCCTGGTTAGGTTTATTGCTAGGTATTTTATTTTCTTGGAAGCTGTTGGGAATAGAAGTGTGTCCATAATCTCTTTATCTGAATGTTTGTTGCTGTGTATAGGAAAGTTATTGAAAAGTTACTGGTTTTTGCTTATTGATTCTTCTTTATCCTGCAACATTGTTGAACTTGATTATTTCCGGAAGCTTCCTGGTATAATTTTTGGAAACAGTTATGCATAATATCCTATCATTACAAATAGGGATAATTTGACTTACTGCTCTATTTGTATCCCTTTAATTTGCTTTTTGTTTATTGCTGTAGCGAGTGATTTAAGCACAATATTGAGAAGTGGGGAGTGAGGATAATAGGCCCTGTCTTACTCCTAATTTTGGTGGAATTGCTTAAAGTCTCAATTTAGGATGATGTTGGCTGTGGGTTTCTCATATAGATTATATTATGTTGAGGTATGTTTCTTCTCGTCCTACATTTGCTAGGACTTAATCGTGAAGACATGTTGGATTTTGTTAAAAGCTCTTTCTGATCTGTTGAGATGACCGCGTGACTTTTTATCACTAAGTCTATTTTTTTTTTTTTTTTGTTTGTTTGTTTGGTTTTTCGAGACAGGATTTCTCAGTGTAACAGCCCTGGCTGTTAGACCAGGCTAGCCTTGAACTCACAATGATCCGTCTGCCTCTGCCTCCCAGTGCTGGGATTAAAGGCGTGCGCCACCACCAACCAGCTTATAGTTTATTATATTTATTGACTTATATATGTTGGATGGTCCCTGTATTTCAGGGATAAAGCCATTGGTCATAGTGTATAATCTTTTCGATGTATGTCTTCATTTCTGATTCTGATTTTTGTCCTCACTTTCTTTGATAGTTGGGAAAGGACAGTTTAATTTTATTTATCTTTTTGAAGAGCCACCACTTAGATTTGTTGATTCTTTGTTACTACGTCATTATAATATTGGCCCTGGTTCTTTTTTTTTTCTTGGCATTAACTGGGTTTGGTTCTTAATTTTTCAAATTTTGTGTTTCATCAGGTCACTTGATTGTGCTCAGATTTTTTTAAAGTATGCCCTTAGAGCTGCAATTTTTTCTTGTAAGACTGCTTTTCACATGCCCAGAGGTTTTGTTATATTGTGTTTTCATTTTCATTTAATTCTAGGAAATTTTTGATTCAGTCATGATTTGTTTTATCTTCATGAGTTTGTCTGTTTGTTAGAGATTAGTTTGAGTTGATTTTTAAATTTGATTACATTGTGGTCAGATAGGATACATGGAGTTATTTCAGTATTTCTGAGTTTGTTAAGATTTGTTTGGTGTCCTAGGATGTGGTCTGTTTTACAGAAGCTTCCATGTGCTGCTAAGTAGAATGTGCAGTCTGTGGTGTTTGAGTGGAATATTCTTTCTGTTCAGTCCATTACTTAATTCTGATGTTTCTTTGCTCAGTTTTTTTTTTTTCCCAAATGACCTATCTATTGGGAAAAGTGGGTTATTGAAATCATCTGCTATTGTTGGATTAGTCTGTGTCTTTAATTCTAATAGTATGGCTCAATATTTAAGGTTATTGTCAAAAGGTATGTGTTGATTATAGTTGGTTTTGATGGTGCTGTGCCCTTGATAGTATTTTCTGCTTCAGTGATTTCTCTTGACTGCGCTTACTTCTCTCCTCAGAGTGCTTCCTGTATTTTCTTTGGTTTGTCTGTTTAGTTAGTATCATTTTTTCTTAGGCTGTCTGTGTTGTAAAAAGTTTTTCCTTTTTCAGCCATGGTGATTAGCTTTGCTGGGTGTATTAGCCTAAATTTGCTGTCTTAGTCTTTCAGAACTTGGATGGTATTGCTCCAGACTTGTCTGACTTTCAAAGTTTCCACTGAGAAAACAACTGTTATTCTGATGGGTTTTCCTTTATATATGGACTCCATTTTTTCCTCCTGCTGCTTTTGATACGCTTGCCTTCTTGTGCATACTTAGTGTTTAACTATGATATGTTGTAGGGTTTCTCTTCTAGTCTTGTCTGTTTCTCTTCTAGTTCTGTCTGCTTGTTGAATCTGTGTGGGTGTGTCTTTCCTTAGTTTGGGGAAGTTTTTTCTATGATCTTGTTGTGGATCTGGTCTTTGCCGCTGACCAGGGATTCTTCTTCCTTATCCTTTCCTATAATTCCAAAGTTTGATCTTTGTAAGGTGTCACACATTTCCTGCATATTCCTTTTTTGTGCTTTTTAAAATTTTTTTCATATACCTTGTTTATTTGGTGTAGATCCTACTTCTAGCTACCTTCTAGCCCTGTATTCTGTTTTCTTCTTGACTCATTCTACTTGTAAGGCTTTCCTTTGAATTAGCTGGTTGGGTTATTGGGTTTTCAATTTTACCTTCATTTCAGCCTGAGTTAATGTTTCCGTCTCTTTGTTGAATACTGATTTTAAGTACTGGATTGTCTTTGTCATTTCCATCAGCCTTATGTTTCTGTTTTCTTAGTCACTCAGGTGTTTATTCTCTTTATGTTCATTGAGCTCTTTCTTTGTGTCTTCTTTAAGCTCTTTAGTTCTTCGATATTTGTGATTGTTCTTTTAAATTTTTTGTTCTGGGGTTCATGTAGGTAATTCTCATGGGCAAATAGTTCTATAAGACTAGTGGATTTGTGGGGCAAGATACTGCCTTGATCTTTTATATTGTTTGTAATTTTTGTCATGTGATATAGGCGTGTGGACTTCTTTTGTTGAATGTGTCTGATATGGGCAGAGCATGTTGGGGCAATAAACAGGATGTGAAGGCTAGCTGGGGCCTAAAGCTTGGATATGGCGTAGGTGGAATGAAGTCACGTTGACAACAGGAAACAGGGCTGGAGTACAGGATGTGAGTCCCAACCCAAGCCTGGAGTTCTCTGTAGATCTGGGGGTCAGAGAGGGTGCATGGAGGAAAGAATTGGGTAGACTCACAGACTAGACCCTGGCATAAGATATGGGGTCTGTATGGAGCCTGAAGGTTGATGGTGGATGAGTATGTCCTGGTTGGAGTCTAGAGGTTGGGAGGCCACACAAAGAGTGGTGGCCAAACAGGCCAGAGTACTGGGTTTGGCACCTGTGCTCATTCTAGGGATTTGAGAAGGGTATATGGGGGACAAGGTCAGATGGGCTCTGTAGTCGAAAGATTTCCTGTGTCCTGCCTGTCCTGGGGTCAGGACAAATCTCTCTTACCCGAAGTCCCAAAGCCGCTTATAAAATAATCACTCAGAGGCTTAATATTAATTACAAACTGTATGGCTTATGGCTAAGAATTCTTGTTAGCTAGCTCTTTCATCTTAATATTAATCTGTAAGTTGCCACGTGGCCGTGGTGTTACTGGTCTGCTGGCATGTTCCTTGGGCGGCAGGCTACATTTCATCTGCCTTTGCCTTTCTTCTTCCTGTCTCTCTCTTGGATTTCCTGCCTGGCTATAACCTGACTTGCCATAGGTCAGAGCAGCTTCTTTATTAACCAGTCATAGCAACACATATTCACAGCATACAGAAAGACATCCCACAGCAGGGCTCACCCAATTAGATTCTCATAAAGGATATGCAAGATCTGGCTCGGCCAGAACTCATTTAATCTATCTCTTTCTTTGTTTCATTTTCTTTTTTTAGTTTTTTTAAATTTTTGTTGGGGAGTGTGATGTTGGTACACATGTCACAGCATTCATATGGGGCAGTCAGAACAGTTTGTGTGAGTTTGATCTCCCCTTTCACAATATAGGGATCTAACTCTGGTTGTCAAACTTGGATGAAGGGACTTACCTATTAAGCATCTTGCTGACCACCCTTCTTCTCTCTTCTCTCTTTCTCTCTCTCTTCTCTTCTCTTCTCTTCTCTTCTCTTCTCTCTCTCTCTCTCTCTCTCTCTCTCTCTCTCTCTCTCTCTCCCCCCCCTTCCTTCCTTCCTCCCTCCCTCCCTCCCTCCCTCCCTCCCTCCCTCCCTCCCTCCCTTCCTTCCTTCCTTCCTTCCTTTTCTTCTTCCTCCTCCTTCATTTATTTATTTATTTATTTATCTATCTATCTATCTATTTATTTATTTATTTATTTATTTATTTATTTATTTATTTAGTGTGCTATCTGCACATATGCCTGCATGCCAGAAGAGGGCATCAGATCCCATTATAGATGGTTGTGAGCCACCATGTGGTTGCTGGGAATTGAACTTCTGGAAGAGCTGCCAGTGTTCTTAACTGCTGAGCCATTGCTCCAGCCCCCCCCCCCCACTTTTACTATTCTAGTTAAGAAAACTATGTTTTTGAAATTGAAAATGTATGCTAACATTGAAATTTATTTACTAATACTCTTTTTTGATGAATAGTTGATATACAGTGGAAAGATTTTGTGTAAAATTCACAATATGTTTGTATAACTTATACTGACTGATTTGTACATCAATATCAGTGTTATGTACTGGGATTGTAAGGAGCTTAGGTTTTTTGTCAAAAGTTAAAGTTCTATGACATTTTCACAAAAATATGGGACATCGGTGAATTAAACTGTTAATAAAATGAAGATGGATGCCGGGCGTTGGTGGCGCACGCCTTTAATCCCAGCACTCGGGAGGCAGAGGCAGGCGGATCTCTGTGAGTTCGAGGCCAGCCTGGGCTACCAAGTGAGTTCCAGGAAAGGCACAAAGCTACACAGAGAAACCCTGTCTTGAAAAACAAAAAAAAAAAAAAATGAAGATGGAAACTGCTAAGTAGTCTGTGGTATAGAGAACCATGTAAGTGAGTTTCGTCATTTCTTTGTCCAATAGGGTTGGGAAGAAGCTAAGCGACGTGGTTTTAGATATGAAAAAGACTACTGCTGGGAATATTTTCTCTCTCCAAACACACTGCAGGTAACACTGAAAGATTTGCACTAATTGTATATACTAGATTAGGATATATGCAGATATTTTGTCCATTCATATCTGTAGTAAAATTAACTACATACAGAGTGTATGTGTGTGTCAAGAAATTAACATTCTAATTTAAAAAATGCCCAGTCATCAGCAGAATGAAAAGAGACAGGACAACTCAGAAAGATGCTACAGAAAAAAATACAAAGGATATATTTCAATGGAACTACCTTGACAACTATTTCATAGTATATGTAGGATTACTGAAAAGATTATCCATTCAGTAAAAGAAAGAAAAGAAGGCAGTAAGAGCAAATTTTAGTCAAGTAGGTAATGGGGACTGCTAAGAAAACAAATTGAAAACCAAAGAGCACAACAAAACAAACTCCTAGAAAGCAAATTATTTGTATAAAGGAAAGCTTTAGGGATTCAGAATATGAATGCAGCTAAAAAACACAAAATTCAAGTGATAAATAAAAGTTAAGGACAAGACTGATTCATTAGTGCAGTGAGTATTACTGTATAGGTATCATGTGTAGTGGAGACTTACCCAGACATGTATCAATGACAGGTCCCTGAAATGGAAAAATGAAATGTACTGTATTGTAGAAAGATGGCTAACTCCAAGTTGAGACATATGTCAAGTGTGTGACAGATGACGAGCACTCAAGAAATGCTGTTCTCTTGAGCTCCTGAAAACAGTCACTGACAAGGAGTCAGTGAAGATTGCAGCCGTGGAGCTAGCATGCCCCATGATTGACAGTACGTGCTGAAATTGTTTAGATATAAAAGGAGCGAGCACAAGGTAGTGAGGGAACTCCACATGAGGACTGTATGTAGAGATGGTTTCCCTAAAATTACAATGCCATAATGACCAGGAGGAGGTGGTTATCAGACTCATATAGAAGAATTACATGGAGAAACCCAAGTTGTAGCTTTTGTCAAAAGAAACACTTGCATGTAGCTAGATTTATGTATTATAATCTTTTTGTTAAACTTGAAAGAATTCATTAGAAAACATTTCTGTGGTGTAAAAACAGATTCATTTCCATTTCTGTGGAACTTCTTTAATTTGAACTAAAGTTAGTTCCACTTTATAAAAACTTGTTTTTGAGACAGTCTTGCTTGCAGCCCAGGCCGTCCTGGTGCGCTCATTTCTTTCTTGGTCTCCCAAGTGGCTTAGGTTACAGATTTGTATCATAATGCTTGGCGAAAACAGCTTCTAATTTTAAAGGCTGATCTCAAGGTAGAAGATGTATGACATGCCTGTAATCCTACCACTCAGGAGGTGAAGACAGGAAGAGGATCAGAAATTCAGGGCTAGCCTCAGCCACATAGTATGAGGCCAACCTAGGCAATATGAAATTCTGCTTCAAAAACCCAATAAACAAAAGTAAGAAACAAAACACAATAGATCTCATCTTAAGCTATGCTTCTTTCTGATTCTTCTGTTGGTGTGTATACATAGTAAGTGTCTGCAATATTAATGATTATGAAGATAACTGAGGTAAGGAACACTTTTCTTTCTCTGTACTGAGCCACCCCTAATTTCTGCTTAACTTGTGGTTTTTCTTAAGGAGAATACTCCTGTGTCTGTATGTTAACAGTAGTTGATCTTGGTAATTGTTTTGATGTTGTTGTTTCTGCTTGTTAAGAGCAATTCCAAAACTCATGTATCTTGCAAAATGGATTAATTCTATTTTAAACATAGTGGGTTTTTTTCCCCTTTTATTCATTATTTTTTGCCTTTTTTTTTCCCCCACCAAATAATAGTTTAGACTTGCAGGCTGTGTATTTTAAAAAGCATTCAGCTCTGTTTTTTTTTTTGTTTTTTTTTTTTTTTTTTGTTTTTTCGAGACAGGGTTTCTCTGTGTAGCTTTGCGCCTTTCCTGGAGCTCACTTGGTAGCCCAGGCTGGCCTCGAACTCACAGAGATCCGCCTGCCTCTGCCTCCCGAGTGCTGGGATTAAAGGCGTGCGCCACCAACGCCCGGCCCAGCTCTGTTATTAAAACAATCAAAAAGACTAGACAGTAGAATATAGTTATGTTCTAGTAAAATTTATTTACAGTTTTGTGATTTACTAATTCCCTCCTTAAATGATCACATTTAAGAGCTGAGCTGCAGAGATAGCTCAGCAGTTAAAAGCTCTTACTGCAGAGGACCCAAGTTGGTTCCTAGCACATGTGTGTTGGTGGCTCTTAACTGCCTGTAACTCCAGCTGTAAGTGGTCTCAAGCCTTCAGGCCTCCACAGGCACTCGGACTCACACGAAATATACACACACACATATAGCTAAAACTAAATCTTGTCTTAAACATAATCACATTTTTATACCAGTGTTTCTGTAAAGCAGGAGAAGCAAAAAACTAAATTGAGTTGCTTATGATTTATAGGCTTTGTGTGTGAAGGGTTTCTAGCTGTTTGTTACCATTACCCTCTAGATGCTGCATAACATGAAGGGACAATTTGCTGAGCATCTTCTTGGAGCTGGATTTGTAAGCAGCAGAAGTCCCAAAGATCCTAAAGCTAATATAAATTCAGGTAAAGCAAAGCAAAGCAAAACACACACACACACACACACACACACACACACACACACACACACACACACACACACTGTAAATCACTTGCCAATAATGGTCCACTGTCTAAGTATTTTACTTTTTTTCCCCCCTCTACTTTCCTACTCCCAATAGATAATGAGAAGATAATTAAAGCTGTCATCTGTGCTGGTTTATATCCCAAAGTTGCTAAAATCCGACTAAATTTGGGTAAAAAAAGAAAAATGTAAGCATTGAAGATTGTTATGAAGTACTCGAAGCTCTTCCTTCAGCTTTGGAACCCTCTAATAGAAATGTGTTCTCACTCTTGTTGCTGGATTCTTGGCATGTCTGATAATTTAGATGCATAGGAATTATTGAGCATAGGGAACTGTTCCTCACACACAGATTTAGTCACTCATACGATCACTCATTTACAAAACAGGTTAGTAAAACATGGAACTTCTGTAAACATTCAAGGCTGACCGAGCAGTATGAGAAGCAATGCCTAAGGAGAAATTGACTGGAATAGATTTTGTTTTATATGTACGTATTTTCCTTTTCCTTGTAAAAAAAAAAAAAGGATATTTTTATTACAGCTATTTGAATTAAATAAATAAATAAATAAATAAATAAATAAATAAATAAATAAATAATCAATCCATTCTTTGGAGAAGTGGAAAATTCATTCTTTGGAGAAATGGAAGCTATGTCCGCATAGCCTTAGTACCAGTTGGAGATGACAGGAATTTTCCTGCTTCATGGTGTACTCTGGTGAGGGTACTGAGAGTCAGAAGAGGCCAAGGGGTATTGAATTGTTGTTACCCTTTGGAAGATGTTCAGTGAAGTAGTCATTGGCTCGGCTCAGTTCATTGATTGAATTCAGATTTTAATTTGAGTTTATCCTAAGGTATTGATTACAGATGCTTCTTAACAGGTGTGTAGCAAATAGAATAGGTGGGTAGTAGCAGTGGGAAAGTTGTGGTTTAAAACTGTGTAGTAACGTGAAATATTAGGATTAATGTAAATGAAATGTTTTTGAAATTGAGAAATTTGAGTGAATGGAAGGCATTTAAAAACATTTTAAAGGGACTGAAGAGGTGGCTCAGCAGTTAAGAGCACTGTCTGCTCTTCCATGGGATCCAGGTTCTATTCCCACCACCCACATGGCCACTCAAAACTCTCTGTAACTCCAGTCTTAGGGGATCCAATGCCCTCCTCTGGCCTCTGTGGGCACCAAGCACACAAGTGCTGCACATATATACATGCAGGCAAAGCACTCAGGCACATAAAGTAAATCTAAAAGAAAATTTTAAAAATCAGTTTTATCAAAAGTCTCTTTTTAACAAAATTTTAATTTTTAGTTTTGTGGTCTTCTGGGAATACAGTTAACCACTGGAAGGTTTTAGTTGATTATTTCACAGTTACTGTATAACTTGAGGGTAGTGGTCATTATGGTGATGGTCATAGTAAAATGTAGACTCTTAGAACAAGCTCCTTCCTAATCATTTCTCATGTTTTCTTTATTCTTCATTGTGTACTGTATACTAACACCATTAAGGAATAGTCTGTCACCTGTCTGCTGTGTTAAATTATTAAAACTATAAGTGGATTCGTTGTTATGATGTAGGATATTCATATTTTGCTCATGTACTTTCACCTGCCCTTTATAAAATTCTACTTTCCTCAGGAGCTGATTTTGAGATGTATATTGTAGATATATACTAAGTTCATATGTGGTACATTTTTAAAGATTGCTTCCTTTGTTTGATTTTTACTAAGCTACCTATTATTTTTTAAAGTAATTTTTTGTAGTAATAAGGGAAAAATCCCTTAAGACACTTATGAACTGTATTATAACTTTTTTAAAGGGTAAAAGTTCACACAAAGTCTGATGGTCTGGTTTCTATTCATCCTAAGTCTGTCAATGTGGAACAAACAGACTTCCATTATAACTGGCTTATCTATCACCTGAAGATGAGGACAAGCAGTGTAAGTGAGCATTTAACATAATTGTAAATCTGAATGCCCATGTTATAGTTTTATAATTTCTACTTTCAAAATTCTGTTTTTTTCTGAGATAAATTATAGCTTTTTTCTATGAGTAATGTACTTTTTGTATATTTTCACGAAGTGTATCAGTTATTTGATTTATGTGGTTTTTCTTTAGAGCCTGCTTTCAAGAAGTGCTGTCAGGAGTGTGCATTATGTAAAGATTTGTTGGCATGATGATATATCCATCTATATAATAAGTTAATAGGCTTAGTAGTGATCAGAATAGTAAGTGGGTTCTATTTTTATATGTTGATATAGAAAGTACTTTTAGCTTTATTGTTTTTCACTAGTTTTGACATTTAGAAAATGTTCAAGGGAAATCATATGCTTTAGAACAAAAAAGTAAAATCTCAAGGAATTAAGAATGGTTTACTTAAAATGTTATTTCTTCAAAATTAATCTTGAAAATCACATTAGCAAGTTAATATCTATTTTGGAAAGAAGCTGATCAATGCTTGTGATGTTGAATTGGTATGGTAGAGTAGTCCTTTCCTGCTTCCTCATGCACCTATTTATGTTAACGCTCTTTACAGATTTACTTGTACGACTGTACAGAAGTTTCACCATACTGCCTGTTGTTCTTTGGGGGAGATATTTCCATCCAGAAAGATAATGGTCAGGAAGTTATTGCTGTAGATGAATGGATTGTGTTTCAGTCTCCAGAAAGAATTGCCCATCTTGTTAAGGTGACTAATGTTAATGGTTGTCTGTAAGTTTGCATGTAAGTGAACATGTGATCTTGGGGGCCACCAGATGGCCCAGCATGTAAAGCAGCTGGCAGCCGAGCCTGAAACATTGTCCTTGATGCACACATTGTGAAAGTATGTAACTGACTAATGAAAATTGTTCTCTGACCTCCATACACAGTCCATGGCATACATCATGTGGTCCTCAAGATAAATAAATGTTTTTAAAAAGAATGTTTCTTGCTCTATTGCAAAAGAGCCAGTAGTGTTGACCAATTTTAGTTTTCCAAATTCTTTTTGATATAGTAATAGACTCTTCCAAAGACTTTTAAGGATGAAAGTTTGAATCTTTTAACCATACATTTAGTTGGTTGCTCTACAGATATTTTGCCTTTCTTTCTAATAGCTTATAAAAATCCTTGTCACTGCTATAGTCACATTAGTCTTTGATATTGTCTAAAAATCCATCTTCTCTGATGAGCCTGTCTGCTTCCTTCAACCTTAGGGGCTAAGAAAGGAACTGGATATCCTTCTGCAAGAGAAGATTGAATGCCCTCATCCTGTAGACTGGAATGATACTAAGTCCAGAGACTGTGCAGTACTGTCAGCTATTCTAGACTTGATCAAAACACAGGAAAAAGCTGTTCCAAGGAACTTGCCACCACGGTCACAGGAGGGATATTACAGCTGACAGCTTTCTGTGATGGCCTAAAACTCATCCTGATGTTCATGTTTCTCTCTCTCTCTTTTTTTTCTCTTTTTTAGTTTTTGGCAAAATGTCAAGCCTTGGGTTCTGAATCGCTGTTGTGTAAGATAGAAACTTTAAGTGGGTAGTAAAGAGTTAATGTGCATGATTAAACAGTGTCATCTATAAAGACACTGGGAAAAGCAGTATGCTCTCTGATCATATACTCTATTGTAGATATGTCCACACTTCGGGAGTATTCTTCTTCCATATATTAAGTGTTGTAACATTGACAAATTCCTTTATGCCATTATGCAAAATTAATTTTCTGTCCATAGTGACTGTCTAGAGACAGTAAGAATAGAATGTTTGGCCAAAAAGCAGTGTGAAGTAAGAATTTGAATACAACCACATTTTTAAAAATGAACTTCTATTACAAGTAAATTTGTTGTAATAAAGCTCAGTATTTAATAAAATGTACAATGTGTAAATCTCAGCTAACTTCTTGGTTTGTTTTCTAGAGTTCGACCTATCACTTGGCTCATTTAGTGTTATTTTTGTTTGTTTCTTTTGTTTTTTAACTTTTTAAAAGTGTTCTTATACCAACTTCCTGCCCTGTGTAGCATAGTGTAGCAACTGAGCACGTATCTGGATGTGATGGCAGAGGTTCTGTCTCAGCTCAGCCTCTTTTCCTTATCTGAAGGGCAGGTAAAGGTTGTGAGGATTAAACATGGTAATATGTGTGTAAAAGACCATAGACTAGTGTCTGATGCATATAATTCTCACATAGTCTTTGTTATTATTCGTCCATGAAATATTTTTTAACATTTAATAATCTATTTTACCATTTAATTTTTGTACAGAGGATTCTGGAGATGGTTGAGCCAAGGGCTTCACACATGCTAGACAAAAGTGCTGGATTACTGAGCCACATCTCCAGCCTATACTACACCATTCTGCTTCTTTACACTCTTGGTGGACTGTGACAAAACATGGCTAATTTCAGGATGGTTAGAGCTGTTGTTTTTTTAGTGTTTTGACTCTTGGTTCCTTGTTCAAGTCACTAACTGTAGCTTAATGATGTTGGTTTTCTCGTTGTAAGATAATCAGGTTTGGTCTTTTTTCCCTCGTTTAGTGAGATGACCAGGGTATATACATAATATGGCCATGGATTTGCTGACTGCACTGGTTCAGCTACTGCTCCCATGTCAGAGTGAATGTCACCTGGCACTGTGTACAAAGATTTGATTGTATTGCATTCTAATTTTGTTCTTTTGGATTGTCTCACCAAAACTGTCTGTCCCTGAACTCTTATAGTGATAGTGGTGTTACAGTACTATAGCTATTAGTTTTGACCCTAAAGTCAAGGTGTGTTTCAAGCAAGTATTTATTCTCCATAGCAATGAAAGCATATTTCAGAACTGTTTACAGATGAGCAGTTCACAAAGATAAGTGTGGTATTGCCACCGCCTGTTGATGTCTGCCAAAGCTAAATAGGGTGGAGGGTGAATTGCAGGTGCTCTGAGGATTTTGCTTCTTTTGATTACAAACTAGGACTGCTAACTGGAAAGTGCATTCCAAGCCTCAAAATGACTTTTGTGGTGTTCTTAAAAAATAGGTCATCAAGAATGAAAGCCTGTGTGTTTTATCCCTTTGCACAACAGAGAATAAGTTGGAAAAAACACTGAAACAAACTTATGAGGAGAAATGAAACATATCACTGCATAATGCTTTAAGAGCATTAAGTACATGTGTATGATACCTTCCTAATTAACTGCCCTGGAAAAAAAAAAAAGCTCTAGATAATTTTAAGTGAATTAATTGCAAACTATATTTTACTGCATTTGTAAAACAAAATCTACTTTAAAATTGTTTCAGTATCCGTACACCCAGACTAAGTAAATGGTGGCATATTTCTTCCCATTCTCAACACTGAGTTTGTATTTATTAAGTAACTATAATTATGTTGTATATCCATATATTTGTAACCATCCTATTTGTTAAACAGCATTTTATTCTGATTTTTAAAAAAAAAATCTTGCCAATATTTGAAAATGTGTCCAGCAAAGTAAATCATGTTTCCATTGTTAGTTTTTGATATATTCCCATACGTTCTTGAAGCTTTAAGGTATTATATATAATTGGCCAATTTAAGAGTAGTTTCAGTGTATTTTATCTGCTGTATAAAATCATGTAGTTAACACCACCATCTTGATGTAGAACGTTCCCATCAACCTAAAATTTTCTCTTGTTGCTTTTGCAGGCAAAATTGCCCTTGCCTCGATTCTACCCTGTGGCACCCAGTGATCAGCTTTTTATCAATAATTTTGTCTTTTCTAGGATTTCCAGTAATGAATTCACACAATCTACATGACCAGCCCTTTTCACTTAGTATAAAACACTGAGATAACGTATATCCTTACTGTACATATTAGTAATTTTTATTGTTTAGTATTCTCTTATGCTTATGTCATTGTATCCATCTACCACTTGATGGACATTTCACGTATTTTCAGCATTTTTGCTGTTAATGAATAAAGCTGCTTTAAATGTGTACAGTTGTCATATGGTTCCATGTTTTCACTTCCTGCATAAATACCTTGGATTAAGATCATTCCATCAGATGGTAAAGTATGTCTTTTTTTTTTTTTTTTTTTTTTTTTTTAAGATTTTTAGTTTGATTCGTGTGTATATGTGCCTGTGTAAGTTTATATGTACCACATATATGGAGGCCAAAAGAAGGCCTTGGATCCCCTGGAGCTGAAACTACAGGCATTGTGAGCTGCCTTGTGGATGCTGGGAACTGAACTTAAGTCTTCTGTAAGTTAACCCTTACTCAGATGACTGAGTCATCTCTCCAGCCACCTGGTACAGTGTGTCTTTAAGAAACTACCAGACTTTCCTCGAGTGGCTATGCCACTTTTGCCTGCCTAATGGCTTGTTTGTTCTTGATAATTTCCATTGGTTTTTCGTTTGATTTTTAACATTCAGTTAAGTGTTCTGTTTTATTTTTGCTTCTATGATTAGTGATGAGCATCTTTCCATGTGCTTAGTTGCTTCTTTGCCTAATTGACTTACACATAGTGTTTTGATTCTTCACCTCATGTCAAATGATGGGTTTTAAAGTATTCCTGTCAAGGGAGAAAATTAGTCACTCTAGATAGGTATGCTGTTTCTTGACCTTGAAAATGGTCCAATGTGCTGCTTTTCACAAGGAAAGCAAGTGCCAGGAGAAAACGGCACCAACCGTGAGGTGAATGGTAGGGTATGAGAACAAACTGGGTGTTGAAAACACCATGAGAGCAACTGTGTTGGAAGCATCACACAACCAGTCTGCATTGTGAATGACATCCAGCCATTCCTGCTGAATGAGGGGACATCTTTTAAATTGTGACTTTCTCGTTCTTAACTTTAATTCATGTCAGTAATTTTCAAGTTAGGTTCAAGATAGAATGAGTGCTGTCTTTCTTGAAAACAGCATGGATAGGTGAGTCATTCCATAGAGCTTTAGTGTAGTAGAGTTTTGGGGGAATTTTTCTAAGCATTCTTCTTGTATTGCTGACTCTTGAACAACATGGGTATGAAGAATTTGATGAATTCACTGACCCATCTTGGAGGGCCAGGGGATCAAGAAGATTTGATTTGAAAAGGTTGCACATTTTATTACCTAGAACTATTTGAAAGTTTCATAAAAAGGTATGTCAATGCATAAAATAGATTACATAATTATCAAAATGTGTACAAATCTATTATAAAAGTTAAAATTTACCAAAACTAAGATTTACCAAGACTAAGATTTCAAGAGTACAGAGAAATGTAAGCATTAAATCTAAGGCTAGTAGGATCTTGCTAGTATAGTATGCTATACTATAGCAACCTTGCAGTCACTTCTGGTTGCTCTTGAATGAGCTTGCTTCCAGAACAGCTAGACCATTAGTGGTTAAGGATTGAGGGTATTAAAACTTCACTTTTCAACTGGAGAGGCTGTACCATGGTGGTCTTAGTTAGGTTTACTATTGCTCTGATGAAACACCATGACCAAAAGCAAGTCTGGGAGGAAGGGGTTTATTTTGCTTGTGATTCCACCTTGTAGTCCATCATTGAAGGAAGTCAGAACAGGAACTCACAGGGCAGGATCCTGGAAGCAGGAACTGATGCAGAGGCCAATAAGGGGAGCTGCTTACTGCCTTGCACCTTACGGCTTGTGCAGCCTGCTTTCTTATAGAGCCCAGAACCAGCAGCCCAGGGATGGCACCATCTACCATGGGCTGGGGCCTCCCCCATCAATCACTAATTAAGAAAATGCCTCACAGCTAGATCTTACAATATCATTTTCTCAACTGAGGTTCCCTTCTTTCAGATGACTCTAACAAGTTGACATAAAACTATGCAGAAATGGCGTTCAAGGGTCAATATAATTTATATTTCTTTGCTTATTCTTTGCTGTGGCTTCCAGTCAGCCTCTTAGAACAGCCATTTCTCTTTATTTTCAGTTATTCTTAGAAGCCAATTGTTTTCCTTTGATTTTAAGATAAAAATGGATGGGTGCATAGCTTACCCATTCACCTACTGACCCATCAAGTTTTGGTGATTGTGAAAACAGCTATAAACATACACATTTTTATGTGTATGGACAGGTTTTCAACTCACTTGGATAAAACCCAAGGCTTGTGATTGTGGGATCATATGGTAGGGATATTTAGTTCTGTCAGAAACTGCCAAACTGCCTTCCCAGGAGGTTACTGCATTTTCACCAGCAGTGAGCGTTCCTGTTTTTTTTTTTTTTTTTTTTT
>CABHPP010124136.1:0-10525 GCA_902168425.1 Peromyscus attwateri
TCCCTTCTTCAGAACTGTGGTAGCCATCACAACACAGGAGATTTGTATCATTCTGATCAATGACTATGGAAACAAAACTATCATAGCAAAAGAGAAAAGAAAAATTTATCCTGGCAAGCACTTTTGATATAGTGTCTTGAATATTAAGAATCTCATCATTCTGGTATAGTGCATTAGATTATTTTCTCATCATTGTAGTAAAAATACCTGACAACAAAAGCTTAAATCAGAGCGTGCAGTGGTTCAGTCCATGGTGTCCAACATGTATTGTATTGTGTCAGATAGAAAACGGAGACTGATCAAGAACCACGGGTAGCTATGAACCTTCAGAGACACATTCTAGTGACCAGACAAGCCATCCCCAAAAGGTTCTTTAGCCTTCACAACAGCACCACAAACTGGGAATCAATCCCTCACAACAGGAGTCTGTGGAAGATATTGCACATTCAAACCATGACACATATTCTAAAATAGAGCATCCATCTTTCAATGCAAACATTTAAAACTTTATGTTAACTCAAATTCTTGTCCACTGGTATGCCATATTTGAAATCTATTCATGCTGTTTTTTTTAAAGTTCTGCATTATTAGCTATAATTTGTATGTAAATTGACAATAATTCCCTTTGTGTTGCACTGGAACATCATTATATATAATTATTTCCAGTTAAAATGATAATAATAAGTTATCCATCTGAATGTTCTATACTAACATCACATTTAAAAATACTTTATTAATTTGATCATCTAGTTTGGGATGATGTACTATGAAGCTGTGACTCCTAAAAATGGCAGGAAAATTTCATCTATGAGTGTCCCAAAAATATGGCTGTTTAAACAATACCGAAACAAGGGCAACACCAATAGACATGCTAATATGGAAGGAAGAAATCCCATGGGATTCCAACCCTAGAAAAATATCTACAGGGGCAGCAGGGGAAACAGGCTTCCCCAGGGATGATCCCCCAATTGGTTATACAATACAAAGTGGCCAGCCTTGAAATCAAATACATGCGAATATCACTAAATAGGCAGAGCAAGTTGTGTGTTCATATATACATACATATATGTGTAGGCGGTGTGTGTGTGTGTGTGTGTGTGTGTGTGTGTGTAACAGTAAAATAAGGAAAAAGGGGCCATAAATTAAAGAGAGAGCAAAATAAGGCATGAAAAGGATTAGAGGTAAGGAAAGGGGAGAGGGAAAGAATGTAGTTATACTTTAATTTTAGAAAAAAAAAGTAAATATGAGCCTTAGAAGAAAATGACATTAAATCTTCAATAAGAAGTCATATTTATTTTTAAATATTTGTCAGTAATAAGATTTTGTTCTAATTGGCTTTCTTTTCCCTCCCAGCTCTACATACTCTTTTCTAAGCTCAGAGAGTCCACTTAGTGCTGCCTGTGTGGGGGTGGGTATAGGACCATCTACTGGACCATGGAGAGCCTCTCAAGGGCTGCATATACGCAATAGAGAATGTTGCTAGATTCACTCATGTATTATTTTATTCATTAGTTTATATCTTAATACACTATATAATTCAACTTAAATTCTATGTCCTTATAATCTAGAGATAAATGAGAAGTAATCTTTTTCTTGATCTTAGCCAAAAGGCCGAGAAGCGATGTAATCTTTTTCTTTATCAACTAAAATCCAAATGATGATGAAAACTGAGCAAACCAGAAATATGATTTTGTTTTGTTTTGTTTTGCAGTTGGCATTAAAGAATTCTAACTGTACTTTGGTAAAAAATAAAAATAAAAAAAAATTGAATGGCATTTAGAACTAAAAAGTGGACAAATAAATGTGAAGTTTGTCACAATATAGGCAATGATATAAAGTTGAAATAATCCAACACTATGTCATTTGCAACTATTTACCATCCTGACTCCCTGAAGACTAGCAAGAGACTGTTTGCTTAAATCTATTCAGCAATCTCCACTTTTCAGAATAGCAGAGCACAGATGTTTCCAGCTCTTCAAAACTTGTTCCTTTGTTCTGTAGTGAAGAGTTGAAGTGGATCATATTCACTGTATGAGAGGAGCAATGAGGATAACAAAAACACATTTTCAGGACATTGATTCTCATTAATTTTATAAGCTGGTAGTTCTAGAAATTGTCTGATAGTTTTCAGTGGTCCAAACAAGCACTTAATCTGCCATAATGAAGGGCAATAATGTATAAAAATGGATGCTTTATTTCTTCTTCTTCATCTTCCTCTTCTTCCTCCTCATCATAAAATGCTATATTATGGTGTAGATCAGCCCATCAGGCCTATACATGCTGAGCCCATGCTGTACTCCTGAGGCTCACCCTAGCTCTGCCCTTGTACTGTCTTCTTGCTGCACATTTCTTCCTAGTTCTCTATACAGGACCTCTATACAGTAAAAACAGATTTACTAGCTAGCTCACACTTTTCTAACCTGTTATTTTTTTTTGAAAAAAAAATCAGCATATCTGTTCATTTCCACCTTTTGTGCTATGTAGTCTGGAAACAACATGATAAGCTTTGTTGGATAAAATGGATTTTATTTGTAGAGATCAAATTTAAAACCACAGTCCATCATTCACAAAATATGAGGCCATTCAAGTTGATATATCTCTAAGCCTGGTGTCCATAATGTACAGTGTCAAAAATAAACATTTTTCTAAGTACTTTGTAGGATTGTTTTAATATATAAATGGGAGTATATGTAAGAAGATAATATTATTAAATTAGTTAATTACTAGGGGCCCTACTTCTCCCCAGAAATAATTCTCCTGGATACATGCAACTCTGAACCTAACTGGAGATCTGATACATCTGAATGAGCTGCAAGATTGCTGGGCATATCCTTTCAGTGAACCTTTGGCCAAACATTTCCAAGGGGAATAAAATGTTAAAAGCATACATAAATTCTAGAGAAAAGGAATGGGGCAAAGGGGTAGTTCAAAATGCACAGTTGTGTCTGCCAAAGAGATTGGCCTCTGCCCCTTTCTTCGATCTTTTGAGTCTACAAGTGAGAAAGGTGGCCCATAAAACAGTCAGTAAAACCAGAAAGAGATTTCCCCTGAGCCATCAAACGATTCTGAGAAGGAAAACTTTTCAGAAACATTCATATCAAAACTGTGAAAATAGCTGGTGGCAATGTCCCAGAGTTGAGCCTCAACATTCAGCTTCGAGCCAGGTAGGGCAATATAAGCGTGGAGTCACCTGTGGAGCAATCAGATTGCCAGATGGCTGATTAGCATATATCAAACTAGAAGGCACATTCTGGCCTTATGACAGAAACTAATGGCAAGTGGCTGGCTCTCTAGAGATGCATGCTTCTCCATGGCATAGCACCTGGAGAGTATCAGGCATCATGCTATGGACCAGGGGTCATCTTGCTGCCAGGGAAAAACTCAACAGAAGGCACTACATTTTTAGTGGGTGGGTGACCCAGAGGGAAGAGATGAGAGGAATAAGGGTAAAAATGTTCAGAGTCAGGGTGGAGTAAAATGCCTGAGTCCGATACCATATCCTGCCAAGGATGAATGGAAATGGCGGTGCCTGGAGTTGTAATGCAGATTTGTAAGAAAGTAGACTCCTCGGTCACCTCAGCCCTTCTGTACTTTTTTGTGGCCTCAGACTTTTCCATTTAATATTGGGCATTGGTGAAAATTGGAGATGTGTTGTTAGCACTCAGTTTTGCAAGAGACCTCTTCAGAGTAATCAAGAGAAGGATTGTCAGGGATCAATCTTCTTCACACAGAGCTCCAGGGTCTCAGATAACTTGAGTTTTGATTCTGCAAAGCTATGTAAAAGCCGAATGCTGCCGTCTATGTATGAATTTTCAGCATTACTATGGTCAGATGGGAAGTAGACACAGGAGAATCCCTGGAAGTTGGCAGGTCATTGATCCTGGCATACACAACAGTGAACAAGAAAGACATTGCCACAAGTTAGAGATTGTGGCACATGTATGCTCTCACAAATGGACACCATGCACATACACACACAATCATATACACACATATACAACAATAAATATATCACATGCCTTTTCAAAACATTCAAATATCGACACATTCATGAAATTCATTTATGGTAAGAATAGCAACCATTTGCATATTTACAGGCTTTGATATAGAAAGAAAAAAAAAGAGAAGTGATGGGGACAGTTTTCATTGAAACACTTACACTCAGCCAAGAAGATCAAGACTTCTTTAGACCACAAGGACATATTTTGCAGAGCATGATTTTGTGTAAATAGAAAGTTGTAACAAGAAAGATTAAGCAGTGTTTCCTTTTAAAACTAAGTGAAACTAAGTAAAACTAAGAAAATTGAGTAAAATGAAGAGCAGATGAGAACCAGTCTTTTAATTCAGAGCACCTTAAAAACTTTATGTAATTTCTTTTATTTGTGCAATTAAGAGGAATACAAAAGAATTTTATAACCCATGTTTAGTTATATAGACCTTAAGAAGAGTTCCACTGAGTAATAAAAGAGACTGGGAATGAATAGTAGGAAGGAGAGATGCAGCCATGGATAATAGATAACACTGGAAATAACAGGTGTCACAGTGGTTGCATAGTGTTGAGCAGGAATGATGCAATACACAGAGAGTAAAGAATGATTGCATACCTAAATGAAAATACCTCCAAACTCCCCAGTCTTGGGTCTCTTTTTGTTTATCTCCAGAATCATCATATTAAGTGTTACTGAGAAAATACCATGATATAATCAATATAAAGAATCAGTGATAAACAGTAGGTATCACTTAAACATTGAGTTATCAGACTCAAATATTTTTCAACATTAAGAATCATTGACAATAATGTATATATTTAAAGTACAATATGACATCTTGATAGAAATTTTATTTTAGTTATTAACTATTCTAATTTTTCATTAATTCACTTTTCTATACACTGTATATAACTATTTTTAATAATTAAATGCTTTGGTTCCTTCATTATTAATAATTCTTTCTCCTAGCTCTATTATAAAATTAATTTCTTCAGTTTAGAAAAAAGTTTGAAAAAATATTTTTTTCTGAATGGATTGGCAAGACATCTCAATGTTAAACAGTGCTCACTACGCTTTCAGAAGAACAGAGTCTGGTTCCCAGCACTCACTCACATCAGGCAGCTCATAATGGTCTATTACTCCAGTTCCACAGAACCTTGGACCCTCTTCATACATGCATACCTACACCCCATAGACATACATATACATTAAAAACAATAAAACAGATCTTTAAGATGTTCTATGTAGAATTATTAGTGAAAAGAGAAGTGGCAGGACCTACTTTATATTCCTTTTCCCTTCTGCTAGCTTGTTTCTGACTTCCTACTGCTTTGTATATGGTTCATAAAGTAAGACAAGGCTGAAAATTGCTGAACTTTAGAATACGACTCAACAGCATGAGGGGCCTGGCTTGCCTCACTGGTATGTGAGGGTTGTTTTATGCAGTATCCTTAATTAAGTTGTCAATGATGGTATTTAAAATATTCTAGAATGGGAACATTTATATTAGGGAAGCTCACAAATCCCTGAAATAAGGTATCTTTGTATTTTATAGAAATATTTGTTATTAATTTGCCAGTATATCTCTGTGTATCAGCCTACATTTACCCAGTGTAGTCATGTATAAATTGAATGACTATTGATTACCTACCCTATGTGATACTCAATTTTACATCATCTAATAAGGCAAAGCAGTAGCTTTCCTTAAGGAATATTTTGCTAAATGAGACTTCCGTAAAATATTTAGCACATTACCAGTTGTAAATGACAGATATAAGGACCATTGTCTATAACTGTGTATAATAAGATAGGACTCAAGCAGGTCCTCTCCCTTTCTACTTCCTGACAATTACTCCCATTTCTAGGACCAAGAACATGGAGGCATTGACTAAGTGTTCTTTCTTTCATGCTTATGGTTCCTTGGATAAAAACTGTGACTGATGACTGCTTATAGCAACTTTCCGGTCTGCTGTGGTCTGCCGAACATTGAGAACAGCTGGTACATGAAATGATTTATAAAAGAGAAGTAAGCAATGCTCAAGGAGCCTCAGGATTTGGGTTTGCATAATGAAGACATGCATATTTTCATCAGGTATCTTTTTAAATTTATTTTTCCAGTAAGATTAGATGTGTTTTATGAATATATTTTTATATTTTAAAAACTGAGACTCAGATACTTTATTTAACCATGCTTTTATTCATAAATCAACACTTTACATGGAAAAATAATCTTTAAAATTTAATGCAAAAAATCACAGATATTTTTTCAAATCATGGATATTTACAAATGTATAGAAACTTTAAAATCCAAACTAAACACTGAAAACAGTTTTTTGTGTGATTTAACTTTAAATACGTATGAAAATAAATTTTGTGTTATTATCCCAAATGAATGTTGTCCCATCATACTCACATTGTTGGTCATTATCTCTGTAGGCTTTGAACTGCTTCTTGGAAATCAGACATGGTCTCTTTTCTCTAGTGCTACAGGCTTGAGATGTGTAGAAGGAGGTGAAGTAAGGAAAGAAGGAAGTTCACTTTGACTCTTATATTTGAGACCATGCTTCACTCTAAGAACGTGTGAACTAGCATAGGAAAGCAGTTCTTTTCTTCTATTCTCAGAAGACCTATATTCTCTGTAGCAGATGGCAGTACCAAGCTCATTTACTTAACTATGGGATTGTAACTGAATTACAATACATGATATTTAAGTGGAATATAATTGAAAGTATATCTCAGCATAAGATTTGATAAGCTACATCAGCTATCTACCCATAGCTACATAATAGCAGCTACAACGACTTAGTCCTTTCATCCAAACGAAGGTGAATTATCCCATTCATGCTCCTCTGCAATTATTTTGTCAATGATAGGATGTCTTTCCTCATGACAATCACCTAACATTCTCCAGCATGAGATTTGACTACCACTTTTTGGGTATGGAAAACTAAAACATAATTGTCAAAAAATTAGCAACATCTTTTGCTTCATATTCAGCAATAGCCACATTTTCATATCACAAGCCGCAGAAAGTGCTCCATTGAGCACTGACATGAAAGTCACACATAAGAAATTTACAAAGGAACAGAACATCTCCATACTATCTTTGTTCCTCTCAGACAATGACAATTTAGCATTGTTCTTTAGTATGATTTTCATAGGTCGTCTGTGCTTTTCTAATTTAAAGAACCTACTTTGAAGAGACACAGGATAATTTTAATTCTCTTTTATTGTCTAGCTCTTGAAAAAACATAAGAAGCAAACAGCATGGGATGATCATGAGGATGTCCACAAGGTGGATGGCAAGTGACGTCTGTAATGCGGACAGTCACATGTTCATTTCTATTCTGTTGACTACACTGATACTCATCCATGGTTCAGAAGCACAAGAATGAAAATCGCTCTAAACACATGTAATCATCTGGATTGAGTAGGAAACAGTGTTCTTAAATCTCATATGATGAAGAGACATGGTGATGTGGAAGACACATTCACAGTGTAGGATGCTCTGGGCTTTACATTCACCTCTTGCTTCTCCTAGCACCCTCTTTTTGCATTAATAGCATACATACCTTTTTTTTCCCCAAAAATTTAGGGTAGGAACTGTAGAACACATATCGACTTTTAAATCTTCATTCTTTCATGCTTGGTCAGTCATAATGTTCTTTCTACTCTCCTTAAAAATCTAGTCCCATGTTATCTTCTCATATTTCCATCTTTCCTGCCCCACTCTGTCTCTTGCCACTGTGGTCTCCAGTCTTCTTGCTTATAATCCATCATAAACATGACTGTAAAAAAATTCCTTTTAAATACAACTTTGATCTGCCAATCTGCTGTTTAAAAAAAAAAAAAAAAAGAAAGAAAACTTCCTGAAATTTACACATTTCCTATCCTGTAAGGTGTACATTCTTAAATACTGCATGTATTGTTCTTAAGATTCATGGCACTGACCATATTTACATATTTTTCCACCCTCACATAGCTTGGCAATAATGCACTATTTCTACTTCCTTTCCATCCTGCAGCCCGCATCTCACATTCTGCTTCACTTTCTTTTCTTTATTAAAAAACGTTATGTCCTTGTTGAACTTTGTTATCAGACATCCCTTGTGCCATGAAAATGTTTACTTCTTAGTCAAGTGGGAATAGCCAGTCTTTTAAGTTTGTGACATTAGTTTCTTTGCTCACTTTTATGTAAGTCCTTAGAGCATGTACCCATCTGAGCTTCTAATTTCCACCCAAAGAACCAGGTTTTCAGCTCTTTGCCTTTGCATTTCTTCAGTGTCCTACACTATCCTTTGTTCATAAAAATAACAAAAAAGTAGTAAGAAAAAGAAAAGAAGCCATTAAACCATTAAGTGGCAAATAAATACTATCGTGCAAGCCATTATTTAGTAGAAATTGCAGATACATTCAAGAAAGGAATTACACATGGTCAATTCTCAAAGTTTGGTTTCTAAACTCCTACTTCAGAATGTTATTGCTATATTGTTCCTCACAGTAGAGTCTAAATGAACTTCTTCAGCATATTCCCTTCTTGATTTTCATGCATATTAAAACTGGAGGATCACTTGTGCTCCTTGATGTATTTCAGAAACATATTTTACAAACTATCAGAGATTGAGTACCACACAGGTTCTCATCACTAGCTCAGCTGACATCCTAATCTGCAGTTCTTGGCCCTGATCTCATTTCCACATATGAAATGTGGAGATAATACTGAATTATGAGTTTGCACTGCAGGTAAGGGGTTTTTCAAAGTTATTTTATTAGGCTACTGAGATGAGCACATTAAATTGCTAGGGAAATCCAAGATGGTACAATATACCTTAGGATTAAAAAAAAATCTTTCTGTGACTTAAACATTGTGTGTTCATGTGTGTGTGTGTGTGTGTGTGTGTGTGTGCATGTCAAGGGTGTGATGTCTAACTCAACTTTGTATAGTTTTGCCAGTTTTCTAGATTTTAATCATGCCGATAATTTAAAACAAATTAATGGATTTCTTATTCCTCTACAACATTACTATTCATTCTAAATACTGAGCAGAGGTAGATGCTTCACAGTTTTACATTCTTTACTCCTATCCAAATCTGGTAAAGACATACTGTAGTCCCCAGTGTGTGATAGGAGCATCTATTTCCCTCCAGTGAGTGGAGAATGCTGGGCAAGTGTTTCATTGGTTTTTCGCTATGCTTATTATTCCCCTGGGCCCCAGCTGATCTATAGAGAGCTCTTTCCCATCAGGCCCTGAACAACTCCATTCTTTGCTTATCCTTAATAATTGAAATGTGTCCCCTTTGTCTTATAATTACAAAAGCACTTTGCTGATTCTCCTCA
Source organism: Peromyscus attwateri (assembly GCA_902168425.1). Classification (NCBI taxonomy): domain Eukaryota; kingdom Metazoa; phylum Chordata; class Mammalia; order Rodentia; family Cricetidae; genus Peromyscus; species Peromyscus attwateri. The sequence continues at coordinate 9,327 of CABHPP010124136.1, forward strand.
GGAAATGCAGATTGGGCCTGGATATGAGAACGTTTTAGAATGTATATTTAATAATTAGCAAATTAATACAAATGCTGTAAATTATTTTCTCCTTTTGCTTTGAACTAGTAATATTGTGTTTTTCTTCATTCTGTGAGAACAGTCCTTGGTGGCCAAAATATGTACAGTCTAGTCTTTCTTTTACACTTGCCACTGAACTGCCCCGACCTGTCTCCAGCTTTTCCTTAAGTTCTGGCATTATGCTTGTGTGATTATAACCTACTTCTCAATGGCAAGATGAAATGGTGACATGTATGGTGTGTTTTGTTATCAGAAGAAACATGTAGATAATAATTAAGTTTGTGACATCATGACACTAGAGGGGTGTAAAGTATTTCTTCCTTTCCTGACTGCATTCTTAGCTTTAGTAATTTCATTTTGTTAATTTCCTTTTTTTCATTTCTTTTGTTTTTAATTATCCAAGTGCATTTATTTTTTGAAATAACAGAATACACACACACACACACACACACATATATGTGTATGTATATATATATATATGTATATGTAAAATTCGTCTTATATATTTCAGTGTCTTTACCCAATCAATTCTGGACACCCAAGATTGGGTGATAAACCTGCATTAAGATTCCTTGGGAATAGGAGACAATGATAAATGAAGACCACATGAGAAGAGGAAGAAGCAAAGTGCTAGAGAGGCCCACAGAAATCCACAAAGATACCCCCACAATAGACTGCTGGCAATGGTCAAACACCCTAATTGTCGTGCTAGAAACCTCATCCAATGACTGAGGGAACTGGATGCAGAGATCCACGGCTAGGCCCTGGGTGGAGCTCCGGGAGTCCAATTAGCAAGAAAGAGGAGGGTCTACATGAGCGAGAATTGTTGAGACCAAGGTTGGATAAAGCACAGGGACAAATAGCCAAATGAATGGAAACACATGAACTATGAACCAATGGCTGAGGGGCCCCCAACTGGATCAGGCCCTCTGAATGGGTGAGACAGTTGGTTGGCTTGATCTGTTTGGGAGGCATCCAGGCAGTGGGACTGGGTCCTGTGCTCATTGCATGAGCTGGCTGTTTGAAACCTGGGGCTTATGCAGGGTCGCTTGGCTTGGCCTGGGAGGAGGGGACTAGACCTGCCAGGACTGAGTCCACCAGGTTGATCTCAGTCCTGGGGGGTGGGGAGGCTTTGCCCT
>CABHPP010124137.1:10627-26542 GCA_902168425.1 Peromyscus attwateri
AAAAAAAAAAAAAAAAAAAAAAAAAAAAAAAAAAAAGATGTAAGAACTAGATAGCTAGAAGCCTGAGCCATTAGGCCAAACAGTTTAAACAATGTAAGTCTCTATGTGTTTACTCGGTTGGGTCAAAGTGGCTGTGGGACTGGCGGGTGAGAGAGATTTGTCCTGACTGTGGACCAGGCAGGACTGGAGAAAACTCCAGCTACAGGCAGTGGTGGCACACGCCTTTAATCCTAGCACTCGGGAGGCAAAGCCAGGTGGATCTCAGTGAGTTTGAGGCCAGCCTGGGCTACAGAGTGAGATCCAGGACAGGCACCAAAACTACACAGAGAAACCCCGTCTTGAAAAACCAAAAAAAAAAAAAAAGCCCAGGGACAGGTTAGAAAAGAATTTACAGTTTACAGAAGAGGAAATAAAGTGTGTAAATGAATTAAATGAATATTTGGGATTTAAAGAATCCTTTACACATTTGTAATGAAGTACAAAGTAAATACAAATGTCAAATGTCATGCGGACAGTACTTCTGTTGACAGTGAGGAACAATGACAGAAACAGGATCCTGTTTCTGCAGGAGAATCACTAGTTTTAGCCCAGACTGTCAGCTTCGTGAGACCCCGTCTCAAATAAAAAGAAAGCGTGCTAAGGATATAGACCAAAGACTGAGCGGTTGCACAACATACACAGAGCCCTAAAACATTAACACCTAATAGTACAGGAAAGGCTATTTTGGTATAAAATACCAGATCTACATACAACATGTTACATGATGACTAAAAATGATAGAACATATATACAATAATGTCACAGAGAACATAACATGTTAAAATGATCAAAGATATTTTTGAAACAGCATATATATGTCTGTAAAAAGCTTTAGGTCAATGCATTTTATTTTATATAGGTAGAGGAATTTTTATACTACTGTTTAGTTTTTATTGATATATGTATAACAACAGTAATTTCTCCATCCCACTTGTTAAGGATCTACAGCCCATCACTCTTCATTTTGTACTGACTTATAGGAAGGTATAAAATTCAGTTCTGGGGTGGAGTTATGATAAAGCTACCTATGTCATGAATTTTCCTGTACTACATTTATTTATTTCCTGGAGAAGGTGTGTGTGTGTGTGTGTGTGTGTGTGTGTGTGTGTGTGTGTGTACACGTGTGTTGAGGCCCAAGGATAACTTGTGGGAATTGGTTCTCTCCTTCTACTGCGTGCCTCCTGGGGAATCAACCTCAGGTCGTCAGGCTTGGCAGCATGCACCCTTACCTGATGAGCCATCTAGGGGGCCTTACGTCGTTGTTAGGACATTTTCTGGCTTTTCTTTAAAAGCACTGGATGAATATATTTGTTCTTCAAGGAAACCTTCACTCCCTTAAGAGTCACACTTACTCCCTAGGGTCTAACTCTTCACTGTTATCATAAGAACAATAATCTTGTTAATCTTCTAAATCATTCCCATCATCATATGCCCACGTCCCCAAGTAATGCCAACGTCACCAGACTTCACCTGAAGGGAAAGTTACTCAAGAGAGAACTGAACAGCCCAGAGTATTTTGCGTCGGTGGATCCCCAGCCATGTTTGAAATGGTCAGTTGTCACCTGATTTGTGTCTTTGAGGAATCCTCTCTTATAAGCGACAAAGCTCTCTTTAAAGCAAAGGGAGCAAGTCCCCAGGCGCACATGCATAGAGCAGCTATTTCTGTCCCCTAGGTTCTAGTTATACATCCCCAAGCCTGGGGGCTTTGTTCTCAGAATTCATGCTGTCATCAAGGACTCAACACAAACACAGCAGTAGGCGGGCCCACGGTTTCCCTATGACTTCAAGCAGCTGCAGTGGCCTGTCATGGAGTCAAGCCCTGGCCTCTTTGTGGGTGTGGAATGCCTGTTTCCTGCCTGTTTTCCTCCCGGAGTAGGCCCCACCCTTCCAGTCAACTCCATGTTCCTATACATCCCTCACCCTGTACCTGCTCTCATGTCTGTGGGCTAGTGGCCTGCTTTCACACATGCCATGATAATCTTCAGTCATCTTCTGTGGAATTGACGGCTACCTGCATGATGTTCTCTGTTGGAACATAAGCACTCCGTGGATCATGATGTTGATGTATCTAGCCTGCAGCCCCTTAGGGGGATCTTAGGGGTGTCCTATAGAAAGACTTTAGGGACTCTAAAAGTCCTTGAAATTGTAGGCAGTTTGTGTCCTGTTGCCTACCAGCAGGGTAGCATTCTATGGTTTCTTCTGTCCTGATGACGCCTGCCTGTGAGGGGCTGCACCAACATGGGGGTCCTTTTCCTTTGAAGTGCTTAGTTTTGGTTTATCACCGGGCAGACCCATGAGAGCCAAAGGAAAGCTTATTGGGGACATGTGGGAAAGAGCCTTCACGTTAAAGAAGGTGGCCTGTGAGAGGATTTAAGCCCTCTTCTTTATCAGGCCCCAAGCTTATACTGATGCCCAATGTGGACTGAACACTTGCAGGAATGCTCAGAGGGCAGAACAAGAAACAGGAAGGCATCCAGGCCTTATTCTTCAAGGGTCACCACTTTTATCAGCCTGTGGGTATTCACTTCAACCTATGAAATACAAACAGCTGATTTGTTAAGCACCATTGACTTCATGCAGAGGATATAGCATTCATGAGGATAGTAGTGTAGAGTTATCACTACATGATTCTTCCTCCAGAGATCACAGATGTCTGTGGGTGTTCAGTTAGATGTTAATGGATTGATGGACACACAAAGAATCCATGGGCATACCTCTAGGTCAAGTGCCCAGGCAGAAAAGGCTGGGGTGGAAGAACTTGCCAGGCCTCTGGTGGATGTTGCCTAATGTGGTGATATATTGTGTACCCCAATAAAGCTTGCCTGAGGATCACAGGACAAAGCCAGCTACTATATTAAACATAGAGGTCAGGCAGTGGTAGCACACGCCTTTAATCCTAACATTCGGGAGGCAGAGATCCATGCAGATCTCTGTGAGTTCAAGGCTACACTGGGAACAGAGCCAGGCATGGTGGCACACACCTTTAATCCCAGCACTAGGAATGAAGTAAGATGGCAGGGCACAGAAAGGTATATAAGACGTGAGTAAACAGGAAGTCTCTCTCTGGAGGCTGAAGGTATCGTAGAGGTAAGAATGTGGCTAGCTTGTTCTGTTTCTCTGATCTTTCAGCTTTCACTCCAATATCTGGCTCTGGGTTTTTTTTTTTTTATTAATAAGACTGTTTAGCAATTCATGTTACAGCCTAACTGGGGTATGTGTTGTGCCCACACTCAAGCCCACTGCTTAGCCCTGCCAGGCATAGGAAAGAGGTGAGGATGTCAGAGCACATGGGGGTCTTGGGATGTTGCACTGAGAACCCAATTTGTCCCATGATTGGATGCCCATGGACTCAGTGGTGGGGGACGCAGGTCCTGCCCTCCTCAGCAAGAGCAGGAGGGCAAATGGGCTTTGCTGACAGCTGACGGCAAATGCCAATGCTGGGCGACCTGTAGTTTTGAGAAGGGCTCTGAAACTATGTCCATGCTTAGTTAGAAATCACCAGGTTATCAGTAAAGCATCCATGGACAGTAAGATGTAGATGTAATCACCATTTGCTTATCTTCCCTACCTCCGCCTTCCAATCAGGAAGCTCATCATCCCCTTCCCTGCCCCTGTCCACAGAAGCTGTTCCCATGGGCACACACCCCTTGAGAGAGGCTCAGCTCCTTTTGATACAAGTCTGTTCAAATGCCACCCTCTGAATCTGGGCTGTGTGTTCCCAGGGATGGACAAGAGACTCTCTGCTGTTGGTGAGCTGTCATCCAGTGCCAGGGAGCCCCTGAGATCTTGGGAGATGCTTCCCACCTATGGGTGGGGCAAGTTCTTCCTCAGATGGCACAACCATCTATCAGATGCAATGTGAAGGAGTGTGGTGTCTATGCGGTGTGGTCCAGTCTCCAGCCTTGCTGTGGTGTTTTTAGAATTGGCACTGTGCTCCCTGCGAGTTGGAGCCAGTGGGTGTGGCTGGTCTGCTATTCTCTCCTTTGTGATTGGATGGTCTTGATGAAGGTCACATTCAGGCTCCAGGATGCTCAGCTTGTCTGGAAGCCTGCAGTTCAAGCACAGGGTATAGGAAAAGGTCTACAGGCAAAGAACCAGGGAGCTGGAAAACTAGAGGCCTGGCCTCCCAGGAGACAAGCTGCTGGGTGTGAGAGATGATGAGCTCTGTAGAGTTTGAAGAGGTTTTGCCTACCTGTTATAGGAAAAGAGAGGATGGAGCCCTGGATGAGAGAAATGGCTTGGGCAAGGCCGGGCCCAGGGCCTACCTGTACCCAGTGACCCTAACCCTCATTTCCCCTGAGATGGTAGTTTGTATTCTGTTGTCTGTATTTTGTGGTCTGAGAGCCAACTGTGCCTCTGTCTCTGGACCCTTGGAGAGACCTCTCCTGGGGCAGCTGTGTGCTCAGATCCAGTGGCTGGGGTCAGGGTGGAAGTCACCTGACTGACTAGCTTGAAGCCAAGCAGATGGCACTTTTGACTCACTGGATGTGGCTGAAGGACATGACCTTCCTGTGGGCCTTTCTCTTGGGAAAGGAAGTCTTTGGAAGTTTGTAGCAACTGAATAAATCTTGTCCCTTTGATAAGCGGGCTCCCCGTTTGGCTGGCATGCGGAGAAAGCGCCATACTTCCTCTGATTGTTTCAGTTGATTGAGTTCCAGGGTATGTGACTTCATAACTCATTCCTGGGGAGCTGTGGCGGAAGTGAAGGCCCGGGCGCGGAGTGCCTCAGCATGTAGGCCCGCATGCAGAGTCCCAGGGCAGGCCCACGGCTGCCTGGTTATTCTTGGAAGTTATTTTGATCTGCTGGCCCTGCCATGGTTCAGGTTTCTGAGCCCAGCCCTAGGGCTGGGGAAGCTGAGGGTGAGGCGTCCCATTGTAGTAACAGTCTGCTGCTCACCGCGAGGAGGTGCTCCACAGTTTTGGAGGCCCATGTGGGCTCCACCATGTCCCCAGCACGACCTGTGCCACCCACATAACAGGTGCCTCATACTAGTCTCAGTCACATGGGATGTGGTCAGGCCAGAGCCGGTGCTTCTGGGAGGGTCTCCAGCAGCTGGAACACCTGGACCTGGACAGCTCCAGAGAGCAGAAGTGACTCATGTAGGCTGACTCATGAGATGGGGACTGTGGTGGTGGTGGTGGGGCTCCTAGAGCCCTGGTGCTATGCCGGAAGGATGTTCTCCTCAGGCAGCCGAGGACCAAGAGGCTGCCAATTTGGGAGGCTGCAGTTCCTTGGTGGGGACAGCTTCTCTCTGCATCTTTTAGGCACCCACCCAGGCTTCACTTTTTAACTTTAAAATTTGAATAATTTTTGTTGTTGTTGTTGTTGTTGTTGAGATGTCATATTTAATAGGTGGACATAAATGACCATAGTCTGGTAGCCTGAATGGCAGAAATCTTCTGCTTTGCCATGGGTGTTCTGGAAGCTGGAGGTCTGAGGTCACAGCTGCCAGGGTGGCTTCCTGCCCAGTCTGGGTGGAGGGAACCGTCCTGCTGTCACTGTCAAACAGCTCCTGGTGGTGACTGGCATCCTGCTCTTCCTCAGCATGGAGAAACACAGCCCGGTCTCTGCCTTCATCTTCACGGACATCTTCCCTGTTTGAAAGGGACACAGTCACAGTGGACGATGGTCCCTGCACTCCAGTAGGACCCACCCTGACTTAGCTGAATGCAGGGACACATTCTTTTCCGAGTGGGCCTGTCTCAAGAAGGCCACATTCTAAGGTACAAGTCGGGTAGAGACCAGGACCACGTGGATCCTGCGGGGAGACAGTTCACCCTGTGACAGATGAGGACTACACAGACTGCAGCAATTTGGAAAATTGCTACAAACAAACATCAAAGGAGTAAACCTTATTTCAGCCATTCAGACTGCCACAGTGAATGACTTAGAGCACATCTGAAAATGTACCTCAAGATGGCACAGAATATATATTCTGTTACCAGATTCATTGATCTTTACTTGTTAATTTTACTGATGTTTTCTTATCAACATCTCATTTATGTTCTTCACAATGGCTTTGTTCAAAGAAGAAATGGATCCAGGGCTATTCCTTATAACTGTTCACTGGGTCCCTACTGAGTCTGTATCCAGTGTGTCCATTTCTATGACATGGAGACTCATTCTGGGCCAGGTACACTGCATGACACTCTACCCTTGAACTTTGTCTTGTGACATTGTTTGGCTTGTTCTTGGTCCCTCGTGTCGCCTGTGAACTAAAGCTTGCAGCTAAGCCTTCAGTTGCTTCAAGGTAAGCCCTTTTTTGGAGAGCAAGCATTGCTGGTATACCCAAGAGCCCTGTGACAGAAGGCAGAACATTTGCTTCACCCCTGTCAGGCCGTGAGGTTCCTGCCTCGCTTGCAAGTGGGAGCTGATGTTGGAGAACGTCCCTTGTGACACTGAGGTTTTTTTTTTTCACTGTGAAAGTTTCTGATAGCCGAGGGGGAACTTGCCCTTTCTGGTGGCAGCTGGTGTGGGGGAGAGGAAGTACAATGGGGTCAGCTGAGACGTGCCTGGGATCACACAGTCTCAAGACACTCCGTTCTAAGAAGCCCTATGTTTGCACTCCCGACATTGATGTGGTTTGATGGGCACATGCGCTCCACCACACTTATGCCTCCAAGGTCTGGTGCTCCTGTCTCGGACTCCTGGACGCTGGGTCAGATGTGCTCATTGCCTTCCAGGGAAGAACAGGGCTATCCTCTCCAGTGTGTGTGTGTGTGTGTGTGTGTGTGTGTGTGTGCATGTGTGCGTGTGCAGAAACCAGGGGCTCACATCAGGTGCCCCTTTCCATCTCTCTCTGCTTTATTTTTGGGGTCAGGTCTCTCACTGAAGCTGGAGGCCACTGATTGGCTGGACACTGGGCTCCAGAGTTCCTCCCGTCTGTCCTGCTGGGGATTCAGATGTGTGCCGCTCGCTGCTTGTGGCTTCCCCACAGGTGCTGGGAATCCAAACTCAGGCCCTCATGCTTCTGTGACAGACACGTTGGTGACAGAGCTCTCTCCCTAGATGCGCTTGCTGATTTTTAAAAACGCATGTATATTCTTACATAATTCATCACCTATCAAGCTCTAGATGCTCCCATAATCCCCCCAAATTCCTCACGCCCTTCCCCAGCTGATCACTGCCTACCTACAGTTCCTGGATGGACAGGGGACTTTTCCCTTTGCTTCCTTTCTTCTCTTCTCCCTCCTTCCTCTCTCCTCCTCCATTCCTTCCTTTCATTTCTTTAGACAGAGTCCTGCTATAGAAGCCAGGTTGCCCTCAAAACCCTGATCCTCCTGCCTCAGCCTCCACGTAGACAAATAATCTACGTGGCTCCGGTGCCCACTAAGATAGTCGCGACCATCAGGGTATGGAGGAAGGGTGGAATGGACCCTCCATCTGGTGAGCTGGCCTTGCGGGTTTGTGGGAAGAGAGAGAGATTTGAGTGATTGAAACTAAGCTGGGGACAGCTTTACACCGATACCTGCCTTAGTGTAAGTTCTCTGGAGGCAGCTCCGACAGTGTACAAGAGAATACCACAAAACCCAGAAGAACCGCACAGCAGCTCATGGCCTGGCTGTACACAGCCCGGCACCTGCTCTCCCAGGCCTGCCCTGGTGGTGACTGAGAATCAAAGAAATTTCACACTGCTTTCATCACGGTGGCATTTGTCCTTCTCTGGGCCCTCCTGCCCAGTCCCACTGACATTCCCCTTCTTTACGGCCATACTCTTGCTGTGATGGTGGTCTACTGTTTTTGTAAACCAGTAAGATGGCCAGAAAGTTTACTGGGTATCTTTGGTACATGCCACAGAGAAGGGAAGAAAAAGAAGAGACTACATGGGATACAAATAGTCAGAGGAATCAACGGCCGAGGAGGGACAGGGGGAAGGGCCTTGCCGCTGGCTGCCAGCTTCTCCCCACCTCCTCCAGGGTGTGTGAGAAACTGAGGCCTCTCTCCCACCCTCCCCTGTTAGCCCAAGTGCAGTGTTAGTGCACACCTGTTAAGGAACGTGACCCATATGTGGAGCTGTGCTGTGAACACTGGATGGGGACTCGATGTCACATGGTCTGTGTCTGTGCTGGAAAGTTTCCTTCTGGTGCTGTCTCACTCCAGGCTCAATCAAACTACTTGCTTCTTTAGTACAAGGGACTGTCATAGAGCCTTTCCCAAACTTGAAACTGGCTTCCCAAAGCCACAGCCCCAATCTTCTAAGTGTGTGTGTGTGTGTGTGTGTGTGTGTGTGTGTGTGTGTGTATGTGAGAGAGAGGGAGAGAGAGAGAGAGAGAGAGAGAGAGAGAGAGAGAGAGAGAGAGAGGGAGGAGAGGAGGGAAGGAAGGAAGGAAGGAAGGAAAGCGGTGGGTAAGATAGCCCAGCGTGAGCCCTGCTTCAGAGGTCGCCAGGGACAGCGCCTGGGCACTGGGGTATGCGGAGATCAGGCCAGCGAGGATTAGAGGGAGAAAAGCCTCATGGCCGAGAAAGTCCAGGAAGACAAAAGCGAGCCCCTGTGTGACTGCCATGGCAAGCATCCTTCCAGCAGAGAGGGGCTGTGGGAAAGCCCTGACGTCCGGGGCCCCGTCAGCTCTGGTGAAAGCAGACCTTGGCAGTGGAGCCCCACGAACTCCAGGAGGGCTGCAGCCTGGCACATGGTGCTGCTCCCCCTGGCCACACTTGGGGACTGTGAGTTCCCATGCCCCAGCAAACAACCTTGGGCAGAGTCCCACTTCCTCTCTGAGAAAAGCTTTGGCGCAGGGAGTAGGGAGGAACCATGCATCTCTGAGGGATGAACTCCCCCAAGAGTGCCCCAGATTGAGGTCATTCTGGCTGTGTTTCCTCCTTCCAAAGGCCATGGAGGCCGATGAAGAGGAGCAGAGAAGAAGTGACCATTCCTCTCCAGGCTCTTGATAGCATTGATTCAACGGCAGAACTCTATCATCTGAAGGGGAGAAACTGATGTCTGCCGAGCTTAAGACACCTGGCCCAGATCTCTTGGCTGCATGGTGTCTAAATTCTAGTTCAGGGTGAGTCCCCCAAACGCATGGGAGGAAAAGAACCCAGAGATGGGGTCCAAGGAAACACAATATTGTGCTCTCTTGTGGGGCTGGAGATAAGGCTAAGAGTATGTGTTTTTGCAGAAGATCAAGGTTTGATTCCCAACACCTATATGGTGGCTCACAGCCATCAATAACTCCAGTTCCAGAGGGTCCAATGACTTCTTCTGATCTCCACAGGCATCAGGAACACACATGTGCACACACATCCATGTGAGCAAAATACTTATCCATATGAAATAAAATAACCCTAAAAGTAAAAAATAAATAAATAAAAAAGGAGTGCTTTCTTGGTCTGAACCCCACAAGGCAAGGGTTGCTAAGGTCACTCTTGGGGTGGTGGTGGGAGAGGAAGTCATCATGACTCCCAACACCACAAATGATAAATGACTAAGATGATGGATATGTTAATGACCTTATCACAATCCTTCTTGAGCAGTCACAGGATTACCATGTGTCATTTAAATATAGGCATATGCATGAAGGCACAGAGAAGGGATGCCCTATGGGTGGTGTGTGTGGGACAGCTTGGCACTCTGTCACTTTCTGGCCTAGGCCTTTGGCCAACAGCTCTTTATGGCCTACCCATTTCTTGCAGGGTAGGCTGTCCTGCACAGACTCATAGCATGTCAGGGAATTAAGGAACTCTGCTGTTGTCCAACTCCCTGTGACTGCTAACTTTTCTAGACCCTTCTGGAGACAGAGAAGCCTCTGCCACCTGGGCTGCCAGTCAGGTTGGGGACTGGGTTTAAATGTCCCCCGCAATATTGAACGTTTACTAAACCTTCGGTTCCTGGTGGGATGTCATTCTGAGGAGGTTGTAGAGCTGGATCCTTCATCCACTGACTTCTCCGGATGTGGTGAGGCTGAATGCCTGGTGGTGGGACTGGCCTGGGAACTGCCAGGGTAGTCTTCACTGGTATTATGGTTCACCAGGCACATGACCTTGAGCAAAAGGGTTCATTTCTGTGAATGTCCCCTCAGCTATAAAACAAAAGCAGCGCCCCACCCCCAGGATTGTGTGTAGCTCTCACAGAGCTCATGATCATCCCAAAGTGCCTGGAACCTCTTGCTGACCCGTAGTTACCTCACCCAGCCTTTACTCCTGTACCGCTTGGCTCTAATTAACCACTTCATGGCTCTCCCCTCAACCTCCAGGCAGCCACATGGGCAGCCAGAGTGTCCTATCTGAGCAGGAGAGAAGAGGGGAGTGTAGACCAGAGCCTGGTGCTGGGCAGGTGGAACAGTGACGCTGGGCACTGAACAAGAAGCAGGGATCGGCCGGGCAGTGATGGCACATGCCTTTAATCCCAGCACTCGGGAGGCAGAGGCAGGCGGATCTCCGTGAGTTCGAGGCCAGTCTGGGCTACAGAGTGAGTTCCAGGTCAGCCAGAGCCACACAGAGAAACCCTGTCTCAAAAAACCAAAAAAAAAGAAGCAGGGATCTGCCAGACAGTATGGGCCAGCAAGCTCTCCCCCACTTTCTCCTACCTGGTAGCCGCAGCTCCTGGAACAAGCATCCCTGGTGACGAAGGCACTGTCAGGCCTTGTTGTGGTGATCTTCTCACCACACTTCTCCATGCCAAGGACGGATGGCATGCTCAAGGGTCTTGGGTACAGTGAGCTGTGTCAGCAGAAACTTTCATAAGATGGAAGTGGAGCCGGGGAGACGGTTCAGTGTGGTGTGAGGACCTGAGTTCAGATCAGATGTAAAGGCTGACTGCGACAGTCCACATCTGCCACCCCGGGGGTCCTACAGCAAGATGCAAGACAGAAGCCAGAGACTCTGGGAAGCTGGGGGGCCAGCTAGCCTGATACACAAAGTGGCAAAGAATGGGAGACCCTGTCACAAACAAGAAGAGGGTGACAGCCAAAGTTGATCTCTGACCTCCACATGGGGGTCCGTCTCCTTGTCTCTCGGTTTCTGCCTCTGTGTCTCTGCCTCCCTTACATACACACACACACACACACACACACACACACACACACACACTCACACACACATACTCCAGCAAGACACACAGCTGTGATTAAACCCTAGTCACCTTTCTCCTGGTTTATGACTGTGGATCTTGGGAAGTTGACATGTTTATCCATTCCCCGGTCAGGTTTAGGGGCAGGTTGGGTGTAGAGATGTTGAGGATGGGAGAGTTGCGGGGGTGGGGGGTGGGGTGGGATATGCTTGTGAATCAGAGGAGGCTGTGCCTCTCTGGAGGTGAACCAAGCTGAGCTGAGCTGACAGTCTCACCGACAAAATGCTGAGGAGACAAACTCCGAAGTGGTGGAGGCTGTGTTTGCTAGGGCTAAAAATAGACATTCCCTGGTGTTCTGTAGTAACACCAGAATCACTTCACGGCTTGGTAATGTGGGAAAACACTTTATTTTTCATGCCTCGGTCTTCATCCGTGGTCAGCATCATAACATACTGTGTTAAACTACTCAGCCTGGCAGCTCGTCAGTCACCCGAACCCGCCCATGGCCATTTTGATGGCAGCGTTCTAAGGTGAATCTGAAATTTCAGAGAGTGTCTATATTTCTGTTCTTGTTTATATTTATATTACATTTTTACCTTTTACATACATGATATTCTGTTCTGTTATGTGTTCTGAACATCGTCTACTGAAAGATAGAATCTGAGCCCTGATTTAAGTGATTTTTCACAGGACACTATCTTCTCAATGCTTCCTTCACCCTTTTTGCACAGGGAAATGGGCTGGAAGCGATGGACCAACCTTGTCGTTGTCCAGCATGGATGCAGTAAAGCTGCAGTTTGAAGCTTGCTCGACCCCAACCTCACCAGATGATTTTGTTCATCGCCTCGTACCTGGATCCTGGACCTAATTTCATCCTTTCACATGGCTTTCAGCTCTCATTCCACAGCTGCTTTGGTGTGTCTGCATATTCACGGCATCACCATGCCTTTGACCATAACCATAAGCAACCAGCGAGGCCCTGGGGATCTTTGCTTGCTTGTTTTATGACCCTGCTATGACTAGAAGCTTGGGTTCATATCTTTTAACTCTTTTTTTTTTTGAGCAATGCTCCAGTATTTGCTCTAGTGTGCTCATAACCCCTCATCTGTCTCATCCATACTTGCCTGGGGGTTAGGTTACCCTTGGGAGCTCTACCATGGCCACAGGACAAGAAGGTAAACCCTACTGAGGCACACAGCCTCCCTCTGTGAGGTATGTGGTGGCCTCTATGGCTGCTGGGGAAGCCTGTCACAGTCTCTGCAGATCCTCAATAGATGTTTTATAGAGAAAAAGCTTTCCCCAAGTGGAGTTCCTTAACCCCACTTGTGAGACTCCGTGGTGTATGTCAGGTAGGTGGCCTTGGCAGTACTGTGGACACTATTCACAATTTGAACACGTCTGAAGGCCTTATTCTGTGTTTCTGCAGTGAAGCATTTTAGTTCATTTGGTTGATAAGCTACATTGAGGGGAAAATCCCTTCCACAGGATGTAGTTACACACACACACACACACACACACACACACACACACACACACACGGGGGAGGGCACATAAAGGTTCATCACATAACAACAAGAGTAGGGCAGAGATTGTCATCCCCCAGAATACTTTCTAGTTGGGCTCTTTCTAAACTGAAAACATTCTTTTAATATGGGGAATTCCTAGGAGGGCTATGAAAACCCTGGTCTGGTCCTATGACATATTACCCCTCCCGAATGGCCCCTACTGAAGGGTTATTAAAATTTTACCTTTTTGTCAATAAAGTTCTTTATGGGACATTTTTTCTGGCTGCATTTTAATGCAGCGTCCCCAGCCCCAGATGCACGAGGCAGGAGACAGAAAGGCCATTTAAAACTCTGGTCTTAGAATGGCCCTATTATGCTTCTCACTGAATCCAGTGCCGCGCATTCTCTGCTCTGCACGGATAGGGTTTTAGCTGTAGGTTGATTTCACTAACTGATAGAGATACTCGACCTGCAGCAGTAGAGAGGATGTAAGAGACATCTTCCTCAGGGAGAGTGAGTGTCTGCTGCACAGAGACCCATGAGTCCTCCTTTTAGCTGATCTGAAATCTTTGTGCTTTGAGTATTTGCTAGAAGTTACTCGTTCTGTATTAAAGGAACTGATTCTCTCTTTTTTAAGGTTTCATGTATAAAGGTGACAATGAGAGTGAATATTTGGGAACACTTGTAGATTCTTGAGACTTCTCTTTTTTGTCTTGACAACACTCACAGCAAAGACAACTGGTTCTTGCCATTGGCTTTGGTGCTGAATAGCTTAATTTTCTTCACCCTCTGGACTGAGGACAACAGAGGTATCTTTCACCAAAGGGATGTTGACACTCTACTGTTCCTAAGCTCACATCACATTTGTCCCCCAAAGAGCCTGTTGCTTAGCGGAGACCACAGGAGTGGCCAGGCTAGCTCATGGCATCAGTGGAGAACCTGTCTTGAAGATCAACAACTATCAGTTTTCCAGGACCTTCCAAAGGGCTGGGGATTGACATCTGAGTGAAAGCCTGGGCTTGGAACAGTGACTTACAATCTTCGGGGTACATCACAGTCATGTGAATAGTGACAGGCCCTGAATGGAGGCTGAGACTCAGCAGTCTCAGCCAGGGCCTCAAGGATCTGCATTCCACCCAAGCTCCCAGGTATTCCTGCCTTTGCTGGGGCTGGGAGCACACTTTGATGGGGGAACTAGTAGTCTAGGGTACGCTGGGGCAACTCTGGTTGTCAAAGGTGTTAGGACACAAAAGTGCCTTCTGTGTGGTTGCCATGAGGATATGGACTGAAATATTTGAGGCTGTTTTCCCTGAGAGGAACATGTGTATGACTGGAACCTATTGAGGTGACTGTACCCTGGTTGCAGCAGGTCTTTACAGAGGAATCGACACAGTTCTACAGAGGCAGGGTGGGGATGGGAGCGGACATCCAGCCAGACATGGGAGGAGACAGCGAGTTTGGTATGGTTATCTGCACAATACTTTTATGTCCCACATACGGATGGGTCAGGTGGGCCTGTGAGTATGTGTGTGCATGTGTGTAACTTCAGGAAACATTTAAAACACTTCTCTTTGACGGTGTAATGTAGGTCTCTGAATGGCAGCAGTGCCAGACTGTGTGTTCCAGTCCATTCTTTAGTGAGTCTGACAGTAGATTGGCAGGTCGTGCCCCCCACCGCCCACTTCATAATTTCACAGAGTGACTAATGTCCTCTGAGTCATAAGGGCAGGCTGGGATGGCCTATGTGTTGTGACAGCAGACTGTCTATGTTGTTTGGAAGCATCCTTAGTCATTTGTCCAGCAAATGTCACATGAAGGATGAGCATTCCATGTGTGGAGGCAAGTCCCTGTTCTCACTGAGCCGGTAGATGCATGAGTGAATAAGCAACAGCCCATGGCCAGACACTTCCCACTGCTATAGCCAGACACTTCTCACCGCCATAGTCAGATGTTTCACACCTACCTGGCCAGACATTTCACACCTACATGGCCAGACAGTTCCCACTGCCATGGCCAGACACTTCACGCCACCATGGCCAGACACTTCTCACCACCACTGCCAGACACTTCACACCTACATGGCTAGACACTTCTCACCACCATGGCCAGACACTTCACACCTGCATGGCCAGACACTTCTCACTGTTTTTAAGCACAGCCCATGAGTGGGCACAATGGGAGGAAAGAGGCCCAACACAGAAGGGACGTTGAGGTGAGACTAGAATGAAGCCAGGATGTAGTCAGAAGTTTTCCTGTGTCCCACCCAGTATGACAGAATAATTTCTTTAACTTTGCAAAATACAAAGAGACTAGATCTTGGAACTGTAATTCTTGCTTGACTGTTCTACTATATGTAATTTTACTATATTAAAGTTAAAATCTTTCTTTTTGATTAGACAGAAAAGGGGAAGTGCTGTGGGATGTCTTTTTGTATGCTGTGAATATGAGTTGTTCTGATTGGTTGACAAGTAAAGCTGTTTGGCCTATGGCAGGGCAGGATGGAGCCAGGTGGGAAAATCCAAGGGAGATAATGAGAGGAGAAAGGAGAGGCAGGAGAGACGCCATCCTGCCGTCTAGGGAGCAGCATGGAATGGCACACAGGTAAAGCCACAGAACATGTGGTGACATACAGATTAATAGAAATGGGCTGGGTTTAGTTATAAGAGCTAGCTAGCAAGAAAATTGAGCCATAGGCCATGGCCATGGCATTCATAATTGATATAAGCTTCTGTGTGTTTACTTAGGTCTGAGTGGCTGCGGGACTGGGCAGGATACAGGAAAACTTCCAGGAGAAAAGAGAGCAGAGCACACACCTGGCCAGGGCATTGCAGTGAAGCCAGGGACCCCACTGAACCCCGAAATAAAAGCCTTTGTGTGTGTGTTCTTATGAAAACATGCAAGGTAGATGCTATTGAGTGTGTTTTGGACAAGGGGCTATGGTTTTAGAGAATTTACATAATTTTCTGGCATCGTGTAGTGGACAGAGACTTCATGGCCAGAAACCATGACTTGCTTCAAGCTATAGAGCTCCTGAAAAACCTCACGGCTTTTGTTGCTTCCCTCAAGTAAGTGGGACACCTGGTTGGGGGGTTCCAATCCATAGAACACAGGAATAAGTTAGAGACAGACCAACAAACCCTTCACTGACAGACCAGTGTTCAGTACTACACCACACACTCTGAAAGGCAGTCATTGTCCTCCTTAGAGGTCTAATGCCCAGTGACAGCTTTCTCTCTCTCTCTCTCTCTCTCTCTCTCTCTCTCTCTCTCTCTCTCTCTCTCTCTCTGTGTGTGTGTGTGTGTGTGTTTTTCTCTCTCTGTCTGTCTCTCAGTATGTCTATGTGTCTTTCTGTTTTTTCTCTG